>JAJOZX010009130.1:0-162504 GCA_023014485.1 Bathynomus jamesi | reverse complement strand
ATTTTGTATGGGATATAATGCCCGGTTAGATTAATTGAATGCCCAGTTAGGTAACTGTATGCCCTTGACGATTTGGTTAGGTTAAGTGTGATATTTTCGTTTAAAACTAACGAAACTAACTTTATCTTAAGTGGACGTAACCCATAAAATTTGACAATGATGTTGCTGATGATGGAATAGTTTTAGAGAACAGTTTCGAACAGAACTTATGAACATATAACAAGTTTAATAGGTTAAATGAAAAGTATATTTGAAATTCCGATACTAACTTTCTATTCACTTCTCTAATAAATAAACTTCATATAGTAGTTGGAGAAGTGCGCAATTGTCCGGGACGCAATTGTCCAGGGACGCCAATGACCGGGACGCATTTGTCCGGGACGCATTTGTCCGGGACGCACTTGACCAGGACACAATTGCCCTAGAACCCTATTAACTTACTAGTAAATAATGAAAGGATATATATATATATATATGTAATCTTCAGGTTCATTAGGGGTGCGTGTTATTTATTTTGCTGATTAAAGGGTGCGTGATCAAAAAAGTTTGGAGACCACTGCAGTAGACGACCGATTCTAAGCGCAATTATTTTACGCGGTCCGGTTCTACGCGAGAAAATATTGAAACCATTAAAATATTCTAAGCGGTAAAATTTAAAATCTACGTGATTTGGAACCGGAGTACGGAAATTCAACCTCGTTCTTAAAGCAGCTTGCCAGTGAAAACAAAGATAAGGTGGATGGAATGTTTGGCGGCATCATGCCGCCAGCCAATCACAGTGCGACTTAGGGACGCGGAGAGACGTTTGTAGAGTTCATAAATTCTTACCTTGAAATTGCTGACAGTGACCCCAGTTTAGAACTAGCATCAGAGGCTATCCTTTACGCGAAGAAAACCCGTGAACTTCACCCGAAGGACATCGAGTCTCGGTATCGCCAGAAGGAGGTCACAGACTTCTTCAGTTCAATTTACTTTGATGAAAGCTCGTTGTCATTCTCATCATTTTTATTCAAATGTACAAAACTTGTGATGAAAAAGAAGGAATTTGGGTTCTTTTTATTTTTTAAATTTTATTTATATACAAAATTTGTCGTTTCGGATCATTTCTATTATTTCCCATAAGAAAGTTAACAAATCCTACGCGGTCCAAACGAAGGCGGGAATCTCCAAGAACTTATCGTTGCGTAGAATTGGTCGTGTACTCTCTCTCTCTTTGTATATATATATATATATACTCCACACCATTACTATACTGTTTTGCACTTCCTATTTTACGCTACTATATTATTTACACTTTCTCTACACATTCTATAGTAAAGTGTAGAGAATATCTGACTGCAAAGACCTTTTTTTATCCTTGCCTCCTTTCTCTTCGAGAAGATTGTATTGATTTTTACTGATATGCTAAAAACTGGAAACAGTTCAACATTTTTATACTGGAATAATGGAGAATAAAGTAGTGTAAACTGCATTAGTTTAATTTATATATTTTTACAGAAAATCTGTGTAACTAGGGATTTCATGAAATCCTGAAATCTCGTTACATAGATTCCCTGTAACACATCTGTGTGTGTGCATATATATATATATATATATATATTATATATATATATATATATATTATATAATATATATATATATATATATATACACAATTACACACACACACACACAGGGTGTTTCAGGAGGAAAGGTCAATACTTCGGGAGGTGATAGTATCGGTCATTGTGAGAAAAAAGTTCATATGAACATGTGTCTAATTCTGAATGGTTACGGAGATAGAGCTGTTTGAATCTGATGCGCGCGCAGCTCTTCCTCCCCCTTCCCTCCCCTATAACCTTGAACCATGTAAGCTGTAATGTAAGCATGTAACATAAGCCAATCGATGGGTGGATGAAAAGTCAAGTTTACAAAAGAAAGGTGGATACACGAGACGAATTGCTCGCGCGCATTTTGGATGCTGCTGCTGCTTCCCGCATAAAGGGACGTCAAGATCAACTCAGACGAACAACACGCGATCTTCGCACACGAGTTGCAAAGTGCATTGAGGTTGACGGTGGGATTTTCGAAAACGTATTGTAAACTGTAACAAATTTGTCATTTCTGTATCTGATACATTCAAAATGTCAATGTTTAAACATTAAATGTTAGAAACAGTAATTGGTTTCTCTTTCTTGATTACCATTAACAATGCTTTTGTATTTGTAGATTCAAAGAGCTCTGTCTCCGTAACCATTCAGAATTAGACACATGTTCATATGAACTTTTTTTCTCACAATGACCGATACTCACCTCCCGAAGTATTGACCTTTCCTCCTGAAACACCCTATATATATATATATATACTTATATACTTATATACCTAAATCCCTAAATCCCTAAGTAGCTGTAACAGTAAACCACTTTTTTAAATAATTAGGTTGAACTTTGTAAACAAGTCGGATGGATTTTCTTTTCCGGCTGACTTCTTTTTGAGGTTAGGTTACGCTAGTTAACGTAACCTAAGTTGCTTTACTGTTTTTATGTGCAATTTATGTTCCATCAAGCTCTACACACCGTCTTCCTAATTATATATATATATATATATATATATATATATATAAAATGCGTGAACCCATATTTCATGTAATTCCGGTGACCCTTAATTACTTTGTAAAGGTTAGGTTAGGTTAGGTTAGTAATGCGTAATGTCTGTGATTAAGGGTCACACATTGACTAACACACACACACACACACACACACACATATGTTCGCATCTCCACATAAGTGAGGTACCGACTTTTTTAAATCCATATATCTAAAAAACTAATTAACCTAACCTAACCTAACCTTAGTGCCTAATGTTCCGAGGTACCAAAAGTGTTACCTCACAGAAAAATTATTCCACTTACATCCGTGAATTATCACGCATTCGTCCTCATTTATATAAGTGTAGTTGTCTACACACACACATACACACAGCGGGCGCGCGCTCACACAATAATTATATACATTTTTGCATGTACAAAATACACAAGTGACTATGTTTTAGGTCTTGCTCTCGCTCGCAACTCGTTCGTTCAATAGCGCTTCGCAACATACGACATATATAATCTTAAAACAGTAAATTAAAATGAATTATTATACACACAAAATTCCTCAAATATTTATATTATTGCGGGATAAATAAAAATTTACTTCGTTTCTTTCACTCCCAAAAGTTTATACCAATAATTTTAAAGCATACCTGTTGTAAACATTGTGAGTGATACGCTCATTCGCCGCTTCAAAAAGTTACCAGGATTAAATTCTGACTCGCGGTTGTTAACTTCTCGGAAGTGACAAGCGGTCGTCAGCGGTACGCCATTTTTGTGGACCTTTTTTACTTCTTCCGAGACAAATATACCTACTTGCGTTAATAAATAAGTGAATATCGCACGTTTTAAGTTACGAGTAGAACGAAACATTTTGAAATGAAACCATAAATTATACGTTAAAGGATTCGGTTATCACTTTTAGTATATACAGTGGCGCTCATAAGTACTCTGACAGAAAAATATTTCAGTTATATTCGTCCTTTTCTTTTTTGTATCATGTATACGATAGTTGTGATTTGTTTAATAAGTAGAAAATTTAACTCGAACGTATAATGTAAAATATCAAAGAATTTGAGGAAAATATAAGAAAAGTAAAATGTAAAAGTTTTGTATATTTATTTACAAAGTTATTTAATACTTTGTGTGTCCACCTTTTAGTTTGAAGAATTTAAAATTTTTATCAGTAGTTGGCTGTTTATTGATTAGAGATTGTTGGTAATTCTGAATTCTAGAATTTTCTCTGTTAATCTTCATGGAAGACGGATGACTGTACAAGCCATTAGTAAACAATGGGTCGTCGTGGTAAAGAACTGTCTACAGATCTTAAGAGATGTTATTGCTGCACACACACACACACACACACACCTGGAAAGAGTTCAAATTCCATTTACGACAGTTGCTGCAGTTATAAAGAAATGGAAAGGCTTTGGAACAATCAAAACTCAACCGTACATCAACAGCTAGACTGATTGAAGAATGGGTGCTGCGAATCCACGAGTTAATGCTAGTGATATTTGCCAAACATTAAGACTGTCTCAGATCGATGTCCATCCCTCCACTATATATGTACAGATGCTGTGCATAATTTATCTTTATAAATTCAATTCATTTACAATGGAATTTGTAGATAATTTATGAACATATATATATGATATATATATATATATATATATATATATATATATATATATATATATCGTATATATTATTGATGATGTTTGGGTTGGCAGAATGCTTGCCAAGTAGCTTGAAGGTTTGTTTATGATCACATCTCACTGAGATTCAGCAAATGAGCTATTCATTTTCTTGATCAAGTATTTCGTGGCCTTACAAGCGGAGTGACCCATTGCTTGGCGTGCAGTATACGAAAGATATTCAGCTTGGAAAAGAAATTATGGGAAATGGTTATGGTAAATCGAATTCGCTACTTTTTTCTAGCGAGATCGTTATCCAGCGAGCTACCTTGTTTTTCTTTTTTTTCTTCACCTTACATTCCGTTTCCAAATTTCGATTTTAATCCTGTCTATGTTATTCCACGGAGTTTCATTCAGCTCGACTTTATTCCGTTCGAATCATTTCCGCTCTTATTCCGATTGATTTCCGTATTTCTTGAAATATTTCTCGTTTCAAAAACATTTTTTGGGTACTTTTCCGTTATAACCCCGCAATTTCTTCTTTCCTTGTTAAATCAACTGTACGCCCTTGACAATTGGTTAGGTTAAGTCGTGATATTTTCGTTAAAACTAACGAATATTTGGATCACCTGAAGATCAGGGCCCCCAGCCTTCTTTAGTTAGCTTTATAAGGCTAACTAACGAAAATATCACGACCTAACCTAACCAATCGTCAAGGGCGTACAGTTGACCTAACGATTGGTTGGGTTAAGGTCGTGATATTTTCGTTAGTTAGCCTTATAAAGCTAACTAAAGAAGGCTGGGAGCCCTGATCTTCAGGTGATACGAATATTTTAACGAAAATATCACAACTTAACCTAACCAATTGTCAAGGGCGTACAGTTGATCTAACCGGGAAAGAAGAAATTGCGGGGGCATAACAGAAAAGTATCCATTTTTCTTTGACTTGAAATTTTTAAATATTGTAATTAAGCGTTACAATTTCTTGTTTTTTTTTGTTTTTTTTCAATCTGCATTTTATTACCATCTCCTGTCATGTTTTCAATAAATATTTTAATTTAAAACTTTCAAGGTTTGATTATCAATAATGACGTCATACAGCTTCTAATTATATATGGCACATGATATATATTATATATATATATATATATATATATATATATATATATATATATATATATTAACGTAAAGAACGACGCTTGTATAGAAGAACATTCCGCGCAAGATGAGGAGGGAGAACGAACAAATGAAAAAAAATGAGGTAACCACCCGGGAATCGAACCCGGGATCTTCCGATTGCCGGTCAGATATGATAACCACTACACCATGGGCCTCGGGGCATTGGTTTCTGCGCGTATGTAGAGAATTACGACTTTTGATCGAGTGAGGCCCATGGTGTAGTGGTTATCATATCTGACCGGCAATCGGAAGATCCCGGGTTCGATTCCCGGGTGGTTACCTCATTTTTTCATTTGTTCGTTCTCCTTCCTCATCTTGCGCGGAATGTTCTTCTATACAAGCGTCGTTCTTTACGTTAATTATACTGTGTTGTTTGCAGTTGAAATGTGTATATATATATATATGTGTGTGTGTGTGTGTGTGTGTGATGCTTTTATTACATTTTATCTAAAAATTTTATTAGTGTCTCTCTCTCATTAACGACCGAATAAATTTCGAAAGTTTTTTTATCATTTTCTTCGCCTAAAATTAAAATAAATAAAGTCGAATTTAAATTATAATTTGAACCTCCAAAAAAAGAAAGAAAAAAAACTTTTTTTTTTAAACTTTATTTTATTAGTTTTTTATTAATTTTTTATTAGTTCTTTAATTAAGCTATTAACTAATATATATATATATATATATATATATATATATATATATATATATATATATATATATATATATATATTATCGATTGTTTATGTTGATCTTGAAGAAAATGATAACTGCTTGATAAAGTATTAAATTACGATTTCGTTTCAACAAAACTCAAAATTAGCGTATTGAATATTTATTATAAAACCAATTAACACTTTTCACTCCTGTTGCAACATCCGCTGATACTCTCTTCAATTAAATCTGCGTACATGCATTATAAAATCAACTGATGAGGGTACGAAGTTAAAAATCGAAACGTCATTAATGATTTTTAAAATTTTTACCATTTTTTACGTAATTTGAAATAGTATTTTTTGACGATGGTCATATTTGGATATTTAATAGTAGGAATGGTGTATTTCACTTTGCAGAAAGAGGCTGTAAATAATTATTTAGTTACTCCACAGTATTACCAATATTATGAAATCAACTTTTCAATGTTTCTATCATTTTCTTGAACGCAAAGCTCCAAACGATGACGCCAACTATCAAGAACCCTGTTTATGAAGCTCTATGGCAGAGAATTCCACCTTTTCACATACTTTGCCTTTAACTGAGCAGTATTATCAAACCTGGAGTTTTTGTAAACTCTTTCTTTTAGCTCATTCTATATTGAATAATTAAATGGGTACGAGTCTGGGATGTTAGACGACCATTCATCAGGTTCTATGTAGTTAGGAACTTCTCTGTCTAGATCAGTGTTTCTCAAACGGTGGGTCGCGAGCACCCGGGTCGTAGTTTGTTTACCCCCGTAGGATGATAAGGAATTGCGCCGACCTAAGACCCTAACATTGGGGTTGTGGAGAAAATCTGGCTGAGAAACACTGGTCTAGATATTTATTTAGTGGTTCAGGAGGGCACTATGGCTTTTCTCTTTATGCAGGAACGAGGGGCACCATCTCGTAAAGTGTACGATTTCCTGAAATTTTGCGAGATTTTGGCAGATGTTTTTCTTGCACATTATCGCGATGCCCCTGTGGTTCAACAAAAATTACATCATTTTTACCCATTTTCGAAGTAAAACACGAGATCATCACTTTTTTAGAGAAGTTAGACCGCTCCGGTTAAAGTCCTTCTGATATCGCTTCTTTCTCGCTTCTTGTTGCGAAATACATACGATCATTTTGAGTGTTGAGAGGAGGTCGAACTGTAAATGATTTTTCATCACTGAATCAAATGCTGTTAACGTGGCGAAGTCTTCCAAGAAGGATTTGAGACCTTTCCATTCGTTTCACCTTGTCGACATCAGTCAAGCTGCGTACGAAGTGGCGTTTGGAAACTTTCAATCGCAAATCCTCTGTCATAATTCCCTGAATAGAACGTCTTGATATTCCTGTTTCTGCCGCAATTTGATTTGACGTCGTGTGTGTGTGTTTCGAGACGCCCTTCCTGATTTCAAACAATTTCCTTTACTACCATTACGATATTTTCACCAGTGCGAGGTTCACTTGATCTTTTACCACACCTTCACTTCATGCAATATTTTTATTTTATAAAATTGACTTAATCTTTTGTACCACCAGAACGGGTCCATAATTTATTTGAAAACATAACCATCATTTTATTGGCTCCATATTGTTTCTTAAGACGTAATTGTTTAAGTAATATTACTATAAGTAAGTAATGTCGCTATATAAAGAAATGTTTAATAGCAGTTTTAGGACTAACTGTATTTTAAAAATCACGTGAACCAAAGAGAATACGAGTGTATTACAAACTAATATCGTAAAACGTATACAAATCTTAAAAGTAATATCAAAATTTTCTGCGCAACCCTGTGTATATATATATATACTGGCGACAGAATAATTTTTGGAGGACCGAAGTTTGATAAAGAATAAAGAGAGCAGGACGATGGCTCCGAACATTTAATGGAAACGTTTCGAACTCAACTGAGAGTCATCATCAGTGCAACGCTGACCAAGAATAATTAAAGGTTAAAAAGGAAACAGTACATAATTAAAAGATACAAAAGTTAAAAGATTAAAAGATACAAATTAAAAGTTAAATAGGATACATAATAAAAGAGTAATAAAAAAAACCCCGGTGATATCAAAACAATTAAAGGACTTTCACTATAGTATAAAATACTATCTTTTAATCTTTTAATTTTTGTATCTTTTAATTATGTACTGTTTCCTTTTTAACCTTTAATTATTCGTATTCAGCATTGCACTGATAATGACCCTCAGCTGGGTCGAAACGTTTGCATTAAATGTTCGGAGCCATCGTCCTGTGTGTGTGTGTGTGTGCGCGCGCGAAGGAGGTCGCAAGAGAGCAACTCCCTCCTCCACCAGGCCAGGCCTAGATGTGGTGCCACCAGCTTGACCTTCGTGTGAAGACAGACCGTCGCACGGAACTTCTATCAGGTCACTACCAGGTATATCATGAAATATCGTGCATGAACACGCACGATTTTGCATAATGCAACACTTGTCCCCACCAGGGTCCGAACCCACCACCTCTTGAATAGTAGATGAGGGTGCTAGCGCTGTGTAGTGGCTAGCGCCCTCACCTTCTATTCAAGAGGCGTTTGACCCCTCTGCATCATCTCCCCTCATTTGGGGGAATTTGATGAAGGAGAGAGCTACTTGCTACTCTCATCCTGTACTCATACCCAGTTACGCATGACGAGTCAGAACTTTACAAAGAAACCGGGTGATTGAAAAGTAAGGACCCAATTTCAAATGGCTATATTTAAAACGAAAAGTGGTATTACAGAAATTCTTTCAACACTTTAAAACAGAAACATTGCCATTTATTCTGCTATCTCAACATAAGCGCCAGCATTCTGAACACGTTTCTGTAGCCGCGAAGACACAGACGCAACACTTTTCCGTAAGAAGTCTTCAGGCAGAGCGGCAAAAACATCTATGATTCGCTGTTCCAATTCGTCAAGTGTCCGGGGTTTTGCTCGGTACACTTCCTCTTTAGCCGAGCTGCCTGCCGTATGGATTTCTGTGGGCTCCTCTGAAACATTTCTCTGACAACATTCACATTTTCCTCTGATCGGGATGTCGATGGCCTCCCGGACCGCGCTTCATCCTTCACAGAACCCATTGTCATGAGCTTTGTGTGACAGTTTCTGATGGCCTTTGCACTGAGGGTAGCGTGTCTTCCATGAATTGACCTCCACCATCTCTGCACTTGAATCACAGACTGCCACACCTCGTGCCTGGCAGCTATTTGAGCGCGTTCCCGTACTGTCAATTTTTGTGCCATTGTTCACCCGCAAAACAAAGGGAAAATTATATTAGCTTCAAATGGCAATGTTTGTGCTTTAAAATTGTGCAAGAATAGTAGCAACACAGCATTCCGTCCTTACTTTTCAATCACCCATGTATATATATATATATATATATATATATATATATAGAGTCATCCCTCGTCATTCGCGGATTTTTTACGCGCGGTTTAAACTATTCGCGGATTTTTGCTGCGAAAGTTTGCATCATGCCACAACATCCCGCTAGGTGGCTCTACTAACTGCGGAAGTTCCCGCGCTCCTTCCCCACGCTTACTCAGGCTCGGCCTCATTTCGCTCTGCGCCACGACCGAGTAAGTATATTTTGTCTGTGTCAGTGTTATTTTTAGCATTATAACAGTGAACTATGGCCCCTAAGCGTAAACAAACAGCCTCCAGCCCTGCCATTAATGCTAGTAAAGTGCCTAAACGAGCAAAGAAAGTGATGACTAGTAGAAAAGGTAGAATTACTAATAAAATTGCCGGAGGCATGAGTTTTGCGGCATGCGGGAGAGCGTACGGGCTCAACGAGTCAACAATATGGTACATTATGGTGATTATCCCTTGTTATATTTCTTTTTATGCATGTTTAAAATATTTTCTATGTTATTATTTATGCATACACTGTACTTAATTCTGTGTATTATTTCTATAACTATATTTAAAATGTCGGATTTTTTCCGTTTGACTGCCGCCATTGAAACATAATTAAACTTCAGCCTTCTTTAGTTAGCTTTATAAGGCTAACTAACAAAAATATCACGACCTAACCTAACCAATCGTCAAGGTCGTACAGTTGACCTAACGATTGGTTAGGTTAGGTCGTGATATTTTCGTTAATTAGCCTTATAAGGCTAAGTAAAGAAGTCTGGGGGCACTCACCTCTTATGTTTCAATGGCGGCAGTCAAACGGAAAAGATCCAAAATGTCTTGCAGGTATTTATTTATGCATATTCTGCTCATTATTTACTTACACACATACTTAAAATACCATCTAGGTTATTATTTTTAATTTTCGTAGGGCCTACGTAATTCCGTAAAGAGTATTCGCGGATTTGGTTATTCGCAGAGATTCTTGGCACGTATCCCCCGCGAATAACGAAGGATGACTGTATATAAATTAACTAACGTTATAAAGATGTAAAAATGTTGCGCCCAATAGTGAACAACCCATACATATTCTTTCAAATGAAGATGGCGCAAAATGTCATATATTCGTATCTTAATTTCAATTGGCAGTATAGTAAAAATGGGCACGGATCATATCCTCTTGGAAAACGTTTCCCGGTCACGTTTCGTAATTCCAACGTGGGCACTGGGCACGGAAATTTACGGAGTTCATTTAAGTTAAGGAAGTATTGTTTTCGCCTATTATTATTATTATTAAGTGTTTTTGGGGTTGTTCAACCTCCTTCGTAACGGTCAAGAAGACTATGTGACGGAGGGGACCTACACCTTTACGTGGGATTCGAACCCATCTATAAAAAGTCATTTTTAAAAATCGTAAAATATGTAGGCCTACTTATCAGCAAGTTTATATTGTGTAGGCCTACCTATTAATTTCAGTATCATAAGAAGAGATCGTAAATGTACTTCATGAAATTCAAGTATAGTTAAATTTCAATATGGACTATATTATCTTTAATGAAGAATGTTGCCGACCTTATTATCGATTGGGGCGATACAAGAAAGCCAATCATTGGCCCTCTTCAAAATTTTCATAAAGGAGTTGGTAAAAAACTAGTCTTTTTCTTCAAATTGTCTAGTTTTTTTTTTTCATCGTAGGGGGCGGTACCCCCCCCCCTAAAAAAAAAGTGTTTAAAAACAATAATAGTAATAGAGAAAACTTATGTTTTTTTTTTGTAGAAGCAGCAGCAGCAGCAGCCAGCTTGATTTAAATAATTAAAAATAAATTAAAATAAAGTCAAAATAAACCGATGTCAAACGAAGAAAGAGATCTCAGTTTTCTCTCTAATTTGTTTGTGTTATCAACTTATTATAGTATTTACGCTGTTGCCAAAAAGAATGGTGGAAAAATCTATGGTACTAAACCTTAGGTTTTCATTACGTATCAAGAAAACGTTTCAGTTAGGGATATACAGGGTGTCCACAAAAGAATCGTACAAAATTCCATTTGAAATAAGCTAAATTTGTATGATTTTTTTTTGTAGAGAACCTGTATATGCGAGTGTGTGTGTATATATATATATATATTATATATATATATATATATATATATATATATATATATATATATATATATATATATGAAAAATTATTTCACGAAAGTGACACGTGAAAAATATTTATGATGAATAAACCACGAAGGAAAAAGAAACACAAAGGGGTGCTCAAGCGCTTTCGTCTAATGACATCCTCAGGAACACTGGAGTGAAAGGACAGATCAAGGCAATATATAGGTTACAAAAATAAACAAACATACATACATATTCATATATATATACATATATATTATATATATATATATATATATATATATACATATACATATATATAGTAAGCATAGAAAAAATTGTGGGAGGAGCAAACAATTATATGGGAGATTGACACTTATAGCACTTCAGCCGACATTCAATATAATTCAAATGGCTTGTTTATGAAACAGGTCACAAAAGAATAAAGAAATAAAAATAAATATAAATATAAATTGAGAAAAAATTAATTACAAAATAGTGTCTTAGTGATATATATGTCACAGCCTAAATAACAATAAAGAAATAAACCGGCAAATAAAAAAAAACCACAAATATATATACATACATATATATATATATGCACTTTGGCCGACCTTCAATATAAATTCAAATGGCTTGTTTATGGAACAGGTCACAAAAGAATAAAGAAATAAAAATAATTATAAATATAAAAAGTGCCATAGTGATATATATGTCCCAGCCAAAATAACCAAAGAAAAAATAATAATAATAAATTGAAAGATAAATTTTAAGAGAGGCACACCAATTTATAAGGGAAAAATTACCACAGGTTTTTTAGTTATTGTCTGAATCATGCATATTATAGTCACAAACGAATAAAAAAGTACAAGTAAATATAAATTGGAAAACAAAATGATGCCTAGATGATATAAAGAACCATAAAAATATATACGGTATATATACGAAATATAACGCAATATATACAGAATATATATATATATATGCATAAGGGAAAAAATTACCAAAGATTTGTTTTTATAATTATTGTCTGAAAAAACGGTAGGTCGCAAAAGAATAAAGAAATAAAAATAAATATAAATTGAAAAAATTACAAATAATACATCTACACATGTATACCCGCGTAACCAAATATATATACATATACACACATATATACAAACACACACACACACATATATATATATACACATACAAGCATGACCTTCGCGAAATGAGAAATCATCGCGCAGAACATTTGTGAGGTTGTAAGGTAAGGTAAGGTACATGCACATATATATATACATATATATACACATATATATACACATACATGCAAACATACATATACACACATACATACATACATATACACACATATACATACACCCACATATAACTGCAATGACCACAAACATACTCACATACACATACATACATACACATACACGCATACAGCAAAAAATTGAAAAATAAAATTGTAAGAGAAACCTACAGATTTATAAGGAAAAAAAAAAAAAAAGACAAAAACAAATTTTTACCAAAGATTTAACAACCTGCCCTTTTTGTTTAAATCCATTCTGAAGGAATTCAGAGCAACGGGATCGAGTTGAAACAGACCTTTACTCATGTTAAGGTTATTTGTAAGTTGAATTATAGCCGACTCAAGAATATTTCTATTAACAATGTTGCTAGAGTGAAACAAAACTGAAACATTATTCCAATCAATACAATGGGATAACTCTGACAAATGGACAAAAAGGGCACTGGACAACTGTCCCGTTCTAACGGAATATTGATGCTGTTTTACACGCGTTTGCAAATCCTTTCCCGTCTGACCTATGTAAAAGGAATCACATTGCTTACACCCAATTTTATAGATAATGCCTAAATTATTGGTAGGGCTATTTTTTACTATGATGTTTTTCACAATATTGTTATATGAAAAAACTACACTGATATCCAAAAGTTTAAGTACATTAGCAATGCCTAAGAAGCCCGGGAAAAATGGAAGTACTAAAATATTCTTTGACAAGGTGCGAGTGTTATTATTCACACGATAGAAGGTTCGTTTAGCCTTATTAAGACAAGATTCCATGAACGCAGATGGGTAACACAACTCACTTCCAATACCGTTGATATTTTCCAATTCGGCATCGATGTATTCCGGACTGGCGATCCTAAGAGCGCGGAGAAACATTGAGGAAAATATGGCCTTTTTAATAGGGGTGTCATGTCCAGAGTAAAAGTGTACGTAGGACAAATTGTTTGTTTTTTTCCGATAGATACTAAACTTAAAACCCGGGCTATCCCTATGCACACGCACATCCAAAAACGGGATTGAGTTGTCTTGTTCCATTTCTAAAGTAAATTTAATGGAGGGGACTTGGTCATTTAACTGAAGGAGGAAGTCATCCAGGTCACGATTCATGGGCCAGATACACAAAATATCGTCGACGTACCGCAACCAAGGGATGCGAACCCCCAGGATTCTCGGAATGTAAGTAATTTCAAAAAACTCCATATAAATATTGGAGAGAAGGGGCGACAAAGGGTTGCCCATGGCCATCCCAAAAACTTGTTGATAATGCTCGCCATTGAAAGTGAATTTACAATCCTTGATACAAAGCTTAATAAGCTCCAAAACAGTGTGTGCAGGTAATGGTAAATCATAGTTATGTAATTCTCGGGCGAGAAAGTCAAGCATATCATCAATCGGCACTTTTGTGAACAATGAACAAACGTCGAAACTGATCAATCTATCGTTGGTATTAATGCGAACATTATTCAATTTTTCAGTGAGATCCATGGAATTTTTTACGTGTGAATCCGAGACAGTTCCAAGAATGGGGGACAAAACATTAACAAGCCATTTGGAGAGTTTATAGGTAATAGAGCCCACCGAGCTAATAATAGGGCGCATAGGGTTACCCGGTTTGTGGGTTTTAATAAGACCATACAGGTATATATGTTGTATATATTTTTATGGTTCTTTATATATCATCTAGGCATCATTTTGTTTTCCAATTTATATTTACTTGTACTTTTTTATTCGTTTGTGACTATAATATGCATGATTCAGACAATAACTAAAAAACCTGTGGTAATTTTTCCCTTATAAATTGGTGTGCCTCTCTTAAAATTTATCTTTCAATTTATTATTATTATTTTTTCTTTATGGTTATTTTGGCTGGGACATATATATCACTATGGCACTTTTTATATTTATAATTATTTTTATTTCTTTATTCTTTTGTGACCTGTTCCATAAACAAGCCATTTGAATTTATATTGAAGGTCGGCCAAAGTGCATATATATATATATGTATGTATATATATTTGTGGTTTTTTTTTATTTGCCGGTTTATTTCTTTATTGTTATTTAGGCTGTGACATATATATCACTAAGACACTATTTTGTAATTAATTTTTTCTCAATTTATATTTATATTTATTTTTATTTCTTTATTCTTTTGTGACCTGTTTCATAAACAAGCCATTTGAATTTATATTGAATGTCGGCTGAAGTGCTATAAGTGTCAATCTCCCATATAATTGTTTGCTCCTCCCACAATTTTTTCTATGCTTACTATATATATGTATATGTATATATATATATATATATGTATATATATATGAATATGTATGTATGTTTGTTTATTTTTGTAACCTATATATTGCCTTGATCTGTCCTTTCACTCCAGTGTTCCTGAGGATGTCATTAGACGAAAGCGCTTGAGCACCCCTTTGTGTTTCTTTTTCCTTCGTGGTTTATTCATCATATATATATATATATATATATATATATATATATATGAAGATGAAAATAAAAGGTTTATTGGCAGAATATATATATATATATTATATATATATATATATATATATAATATATATATAATATTCCTAATTAAAACCTGATTATAATATTTGACGTGCATTCAAATGACACACACACACACACATATATATATTGTGTGTATCATATATATATATATATATATATATATATATATATATATATATATATATATATATATATATATATATGATACACACAATATATATATATATGTGTGTGTGTGTATCATTTGAATGCACGTCAAATATTATAATCAGGTTTTAATTAGGAATATCGCTTTTCATTGTTCAAAACGTACGACATACATATGCTACCAAATAAAATTTTTTAACGCAAACCAATCGCATATCTAAAACCAAATGTGAAAGAAAAAACCCCCCTAATAATGACAGGAAGGGTGCAACAGTAACTGAAGCTCGCGTGACCCTTATACTAGCAATATTGTCCCGTAACATGACATCAGATTTCACGCGAAGTTGACCCGTCTGCTCGGGTCAACTTGTTATCGTGTTTCGACATTTTAGCGACTTATTATTCTTTTTAATTGGAATTTATTAAGTTTGAAGAGGAAGAACACCATTTTTTACTTTATTAATTTTATTTTTTAATTAATTTCGAAATAAGTGAAACGTATCGTAAGCTCGAAAGACGCTTTGAATGGAAAAAATCATATTCCAAATAGGCCTAAATGGTAACAAGTATAAAATATCCGCATAAGAAGTGTATAAACTCCGTATCTACTCCATATATATATATATATATATATATATATATATACACACACTAAAGATGTTATATATATATATATATATATATATATATACAAACTTCGTAATTTCTATTAATATGTCTTAATACGTGGATTGATTATTGTGCAGAAAAGTACTTTACTTGAAACAAATTAGTACTGCTTAAAGTTTCTTCATTAAGAAGTTTACTTCAGTTTTTGTACGAGTCAAATTGGAGGCTCATTAGGATATAATTAAAAAGAAATTGATGATGGAATGTCATATATATATATATATATATATATATATATATATATATATATATATATATATATATATAATATATAAGAGAGAGAGAGAGAGTTACAAGGAAAAGAAGTACCTCAAAAGGCCTTGCGGCCCATACCGAGGAAGTACCAATGGCAACGGGTGCCAGGGAAAATTTTCTACACACTCAAATAGTGTGCAAGATTTGGTCTAACCTTTTCTTGAAATGATCCACAGAGGAACTGTTCACAATTTCTGAAGGTAACCTGTTCCACGTGTCACAAATCTTATACGTAAAGTAATTCTCACACAGACTAGTCCTAAACCGTTTCAAATCCAACTTCCAACCATTGTTGCGAGTTGGGTTATCATTTAAACTAAGCATACTTCTAAAATCGACATCGTTGAACCCGCGTAAGAGCTTGAAAACCTCGATCAGTTGCCGCGCAGCTTCCCAGTTTCCAGCGAAAACGACTTCAGGGCGTGTAAGCGTCGATTGTAGCCCATATGCCTAACGGAAGGGATTAACTTTGTGGCCCTCGCCTGCACTCGCTCCAGCCTCTCAATATCTTTCCTGAGGGTGGGCGACCAGAACTGCACAGCATACTCCAGGTGCGGCCGAACCAGAGAATTGTACAGCGAGAGCACAATCTCCTTGTTCCGAAATCGAAATTGCCTCCTGATATAACCCAACAGCTTCTGGGCTTTCTTTTCCACCTCTACGCACTGTTTCGTAAACTTAAGGTCGCTGCTAATTAGCACACCCAACTCCTTTTCCAAATCAGTCGTCTCGATATTACTCCCCAACATTGAGTAGTCCGACTTGGGATTGGCGTAGCCAATGTGCATCACCTTGCACTTACCCAAGTTAAACGGCATTTGCCATTTTTCGGACGAGAGTTACAACGAGTTACAAGGAAAAGAAGTACCTCAAAAGGCCTTGCGGCCCATACCGAGGAGGTACCAATGGCAACGGGTGCCAGGGAAAATTTTGTCTTTCAAACTATGCTAGCAGTAGTAGAAAACTGGATAGAAAAGTAGAAGGCTCTCTCCCCACCCTCCGCTCCCTCCCTGCCAGAGGCAGGTACGGAAAAAGGTTGAAAAAAATACCTTGACCCTGGAAAAGTAGCCAAGGAAATTTTACAGGAAAGTGGAGAATATATAAATAGCTCTATATTTAGCTTGCTCACTGAGACACCGAGCAAGCGAACTCCTGCAGAGTTTTCTGGTTTTAATCTTAAACTATGAGTGTGTTCTGTACTTTGTCTAGCCTATTTTTAAACAGATTTACACTTTGACTGGAAACATCCTCTGAGGGAAGTTGGTTCCAGATATCAACTATTTTACAGGAAAAGAAATTTCCGCAGACTAAGGTCCTAAATGTCTTTACACACTCAAATAGTGTGCAAGATTTCGTCTAACCTTTTCTTGAACTGATCCACAGAGGAACTGTTCACAACTTCCGAAGGTAACCTGTTCCATGTGTCACAGATCTTATACGTAACGTAATTCCCACACACACTAGTCCTAAACCGTTTCAAATCCAACTTCCAACCATTGTTGCGAGTTGGGTTATCATTTAAACTAAACATACTTCTAAAATCGACATCGTTGAACCCTCGTAAGAGCTTGAAAACCTCGATCAGTTGACCGCGCAGCCTCCGAGTTTCAAGCGAAAACAAGTTCAGGGCGCGTAACCGTCGATTGTAGCCCATATGCCTAACGGAAGGGATCAACTTTGTGGCCCTCGCCTGCACTCGCTCCAGCCTCTCAATATCTTTCCTGAGGGTGGGCGACCAGAACTGCACAGCATACTCCAGGTACGGCCGAACAAGGGAATTGTACAGTGAGAGCACAATCTCCTTGTTCCGAAACTGAAATTGCCTCCTGATATAACCCAATAGTTTCTGGGCTTTCTTTTCCATCTCTACACACTGTTTCGTAAACTTAAGGTCGCTGCTAATTAGCACACCCAAGTCCTTTTCTAAATCAGTCACCTCGATATTACTGCCCAACATCGAGTAGTCCGACTTGGGATTGGCGTAGCCAATGTGCATCACTTTGCATTTACCCAAGTTAAACGGCATTTGCCATTTTTCGGACCACTCTCCTATCCTACCTAGGTCCGCACGCAGTTCCTCGATCGCTTCGGGCGTCCCAACATTGGCCCCAAGCTTGGTGTCATCAGCGAATTTGGCGATCCGACTGACGATGCCACCGTCGATATCATTTATGTAAATGGTAAACAACAGTGGCCCCAAAACGGAACCCTGAGGAACCCCACTAGTGACCGAGGCCCAACCCGAACTAGCCCCTTTAATTACCACCCTCTGCCGCCTATTCCTTAGCCAGTTTTCAATCCACCTACCTATTTCCCCACCGATACCCAGCGCGCGCACTTTCGCCATTAGCCGGCGGTGAGGTACCTTATCAAAGGCTTTCTGAAAGTCGAGATAAAGTATATCAATCGCCCTACTCTTATCGTACTCACTCAACATGACGTGGAAAAACTCGAGCAAGTTGGTGAGACACGACCTATGCCGTCTAAACCCATGTTGGGAGTCCCCAAGCAGCTTGTAGGAATCCAAATGGTCAACGATTCTATCAGCTATTATCCTTTCTAATAATTTACCTACAACTGAAGTGAGACTAATAGGACGATAGTTCCCTGGACTTTCGTGATCCCCTTTCTTAAAGATAGGGGTCACGTTGGCCTCTCTCCAGTCACCAGGCACCTGGCCCATCTCCAACGATTTGTTGAAGACTGTAGCCAGGTGGGGAGCCACCTGGTCGCGCACTTCTCGCAAAACACTGGGGAGAAACTGGTCTGGCCCAGGAGCCTTAAACGCGCTCAGTTTGTCTATTCTATGAGCAACGACTGTCGCGGTACATCTAACACTATCCAGGTCAGCACCTTCGTGCCTCACAGCTGGCTCGGGGATGACGCGGGTATCCTCCCTGGTGAACACTCCCGCAAAGTACTCATTAAGCACCTTAGCGATGTCCGCGTCGGAGGTCGCAGAACGCCGCTTCCGTCCTTTAAAGGACCTATCATGCTTCTAATAGGCTTTCTACTATTAACATAACTGAAGAACTCCTTAGGGTTCCTCTTGCAGAGGCTTGCCACCCGTAGTTCTTCGTTACGTTTCGCTAGCCTAACCTTCGCCTTCACTTCCCTACACAGGCGGACATACGCTTCAGTGTTCTCGTGGGAACGATTGGCCTTCGCCCTCCTATACACTACTTTCCTATTTCGGATAGCCGAAGCGATGCCACGATTGAACCACTTAGGCTGCGTTGAAGCAGGGGTGACCAGTTTTGAGGGTATGGCAGCAGACTGCAGCACCATAAACTCATCCCGGAATGCACTCCACACTCCCTCAACATCGCCGCCAACCTCTAACCCATCTCTGCTACGCTATCCCTGAGGCTAACAAAGTTCGCCCGCCGGAGATCGAGCTTACTGCCTCTCGAGTTACTACGCTTCACCCGAGGGACGCACACACGGAACCTAATAATACCGTGATCACTCCCGCCCAACGATTCGTCAACGGTGAGGCCAGTGACGAGGTTGTCTTCGGTCGTGAATACTAAGTCTAGAACGCTTTCGCCTCGTGTAGGCTCGTTGACCCACTGAGTGAGGAAGTTCTCATCAGCAAAGTCAACTAGCCTCCTCCCTTCAGCATCGGCAGTCCTGTTTTCCCACTTTATGCCGCGACAGTTGAAGTCTCTAAAACTACACACACCCTATCCCCTAGCAGGCTACTGAGTTCGGTGTACAGGGCTGTATCCTCCTCGAGGAGGAGATGCGGAGGTCTGTACACCAAGATTAACCTATAGTTCGTCCCTCCCCACGTTCAGATCGACGCCAAGCAGCTCCCGTTCCGACCGGAACTGGCAGTCAACCGGACTCAACGTGTCTCTGACGTATATTAGTACCCCACCCCCCTCCCCACGGGTGCGGTCTTTGCGAACATTCTATACCCGGGAATTTCGAACTCCCCAACGTAGTCCCTACGATCAGTATGAATCCAGGACTCGGTGATAGCAACGATATCCTGGTATTCTGATGCTAAGAGCGCCCGTAGCTCGCGAAACTTGTTCCTAATTGACCTAGCATTAAAAAGCATTGCACGGAGGGAGCCTTCCCTATTCTGACCGCCCCCTAGCACGACCCGTTTCCCGAACAGCCAAGGCTGTCGGGAGTTGAAGAGCCCCTCACTAACGAGGGGGCAACTTCCACAGGAGACTGAGCCCCCTCCAACGTAGGAGGAGGGTCACCCATCTGTACTTCGCCGCACCCTTCAGTCGAAGGTACGTCCGCCACCGGCTCATCCTCATCTCTCCCCGGTGGGGGCCCATCATCTCTCCCAGGACTCGACCTCACCATTCTGTATAGGTGCCGGTCGAGCAGCGCGCCTAGCACACCTTTACCCTTGTCATTGAGGTGGACACCATCCCTCTGGTAAAGGTCCCACCTACCCGAAAATGCATCGAAGGGGTCAAAAACTTCACGCCCAGCGGAACGCACAAGTCTTGTACCCTCTCGTTGATGCCAATGACCTTACTGAGCGAGTGGTCACTGACATTCATTCGCGGTAAAATACCCATTAACATTCCCCTGTCTGTCTTCAGTTTTAGATCATCCGCAAGAGACATGATCTCGGTGATGATCCCTTCTGTAAGACCTACCCCACCGCCTTTGAGGAACAGGTCATTGCCACCAGCGTGGACAACGATCGCAGTCCTCCGACTATCCACGCGCACCTTCTCTACCTCCTTCCTTAAGTGCGCCGTTCCCCGCCCAGGTAAGCACCTTACCTTCCTCCCATCCCGGTTTGCAGAAGCAAAGTACTTCTCCTGGCCCCTGATCTGCGAGTCCCCAATCAAAACGGTGTCTTCCTCCTTCGAGCACAGGAGACTAAAGCGGTTAGAGGTCTTGACAGGGGCAACTGGGGTCTCAGGCTTCGGCTTCGCAGCCTTCTTGCCCGAGACCTTTCGAAACCCGTCGCCACCCATACACGCAGTTACACCACCCGACCCACCCCGACAGGTAGCTACATCCTTCGGTTTCTTTGGGCCATCAGCAGGCCCTTCCCACCCTTCTCTATCGATCCCTTCCCACCCTTCTCTATCAGCCCCTTCTTTGAGCCCTCCCTTTGTTCTTGATACTTAATCTTACAGTTTGAATCTGCTGTGTGTGTTTTTAATTTGATCTTGTCCACTGGGTTGGATTTCCAGTGCTACGACCCTAGCTTCAAGCTTTTTTACTATTTCCTTTAGCTCTTTAACTTCCTTTTCGTGGTTGTCTCTAAGTTTACAAAACAAACATACACTAAGGGATGTGATATCGCTGATATTACCCTCTGGGAAGTCTACGCACCAATGATTAACTTTACATTTAAAGCATTCTGCTTTCAATTTAGCTGGCCCTGCCATATTTTCTCTTTTTTTTGTTTTTTCTGAATACTCTGAATAAGATAAAGCGTTCTAGCAATGAAAACTATCCAAAAACGTTATGACCAGTATATAAAAAAGGGGGGGGGGGGTGAATTAATCCCGCGCGTAGCCGCACCCGCCTTTTCGCAAGTGACGTTCATTCCTTCCAGAAGACTACACCTCTCCTGCTGCCGCACCGACCAAAGGTCTCCCCAGGGCCGGACCGTCCCAAACGTGTCGCAGCTACCAACTGACAAACACTCGCGACGCAAGCGTCACGGATTTTCCGCCAGGAGCGACAGCGAGATGCAGCCCCTTACTAAGTCTTACTAGTCACTCACAAGTGGGCCAGACTCTTAGAATCCAGTGTTCAAGGGATATCCCACCAGACCCAGAGGCTACGCCCGAGACTTTACGCTGGCCTGGCAGCCAGCTGGGCAGTAAAGCCCTCTCACCTCAGAGCAGAGAGGAGAGAGAGAGAGAGAGAGAGAGAGCGAGAGAGAGAGAGAGAGAGAGAGAGAGAGAGAGAGAGAGAGAGAGAGAGAGAGAGAGAGAGAGAGAGAGAGAGAGAGAATATAAAATTTTGGTGAAGGAATCTGTGCGGTGCTGTTTTGTCTCCATTTTGGTTGCAACAACTTGCTTGGAAAGAGTTTTTTACTGCGATCCTCTATTATATAAGGATCCCGTGTCGATCATTCGAGGTCTGTGTCGTGTATGTGATGCCAAACACGCACTGAGGATCATTGCGAACAGTTAATTAATGACAAAACCTTGTACGTAAACACACACACACTCTCTCTCTCTCTCATATATATATATATATATATATATGAGGAGGACGAGAAAGTAGTCACAAATCAACCAGGCAAGTACTCCTTAGCTGATCTTTTCCCGTGTCTCATCTACCCTGTGAGCAGTCCAGTATGCTCTCAAACACCACATATGCACGCATCTTACACACAACACAATCTTTTCAAAATTAAAGAAAAAAGCATCGTTTACTGATATGTGCTTTGTATTTTTGTATATGTTGTTAGCGGTGAAATCCACAAATTAAAATATTAAAAAAAAAAATGAAGAAAGAACTGCGTACATTATTTGCAAATCATCTTCACATAATCCATTTGTGAGCAGGGCGAGTGTATACACACAGGATGTCCCGTAAGTCCGGTCTCGTATAGGAAAATTTAATTTAAAATAAATTTTCCTACGAGACCAGGACTTATGGGACACCCTGTATATGTAATCAGAAATCAGAAATGTAAATATTTCCCTCTTTCTTAATAAGAATTTCAAATTTTAAATAGGGAATGTTTTTCACTCGACTCCGACGACTAGAAAGGTCTTTCCTTTTCTCCCGGAAAGCTATTATGAACATTTCAACAGAGTATTAATCTCTTTGTTTTTGTGATTTTTCTCGCCTGCTAATTTCCCGTCCTCAAGTTATGGAGGTCTTTCCATCTTCAGGAATATGAAGACAATTTTATTTTATTATACTTAATTTGTGTGTGTGTGTGTGTGTGTGTGTGTGTGTGTGTGTGTGGTGTGTGTGTTCTTGGCTATCATACGACATGCGAAAATCTTTAGGTATACACAAAAAAGCCCATCGCGATACAAATATGTGTATAGTGACATTAGCAGTGTCGCCAGTTTCATTTCCTTTTTTGTTTAGTGAAAATCATTAAATACGATAAAAAGCGTATAGAATGAAGGTTACGCTAGATTAGATTGGTATCCGGACAACTGCCCCCGGATAATTGCCCCCCAAATTGCCCCCCAAATTCTCATTAAGAGAAAAATAAAACTTTGTTTAATTTAACAAAAAAAAAAAAACATTTAAACATTACTAAGAATTTTTGGTGCTCTTCCAATACGTGCTCTACCATAAAATTTACATTCCAATATGTGCTCTACCTTAAAATTTATATTCCAATACGTGATCTACCTTAGATTATTCGGATTAGCAGCAGGTACGGACTTTGGTTAGAACGCTGCTTGTTAGGTTAGGTTAGGTTAATTTTCATTAACTGCTTTCTTATTTAATTCGATTAATATACTTATTACTTATTTTATTTTTTCAATTTTCTACCTTAGAGTTTCACGGTAGAGCACGTATTGGATATGGTAGATCACAGTTTCGCGGTAGAGCACGTATTGGAAGAGCACCGACTTTTTGTTTAGTTTAAACTAAAATTTAAACATTACAAATTTACCTGCATTCATTTTTAACGGAAAGCCGAACTATTCTTGCCGCCAGAAAGAATTAATGATGGTCCTTTTGTGTTTACGGACTGCGGAAAAAGTTATATAAACAACATTTTTAAATTGGAAATTAATAAATTTATTAAAAAAAAAGTACACTTTAGGGTGGAAAAATAGGTTAGGTTAGGTTAGGTTAGGCATATATTAATTATCGTACAGGTTTCTCAAATTTATTTTCTCCCGATAAACTTAAATTTTAGTGTGTGATGTCAGTTAGTTTGTATTTCTGTTTTTAACCCTTATTTTCAGATAACAAATAAAAATTCCATGTTTTTATTTTTAGTATTATTTACTCCTCTTTATATGCAATTCTATATAGTTTATTCTTAGTTTCATTTACTTTTTCTTTCTCTTAATTGTCGGGGACAATTGTCCAGGGGGCAATTATCCGGGGGCAGTTGTCCTAGAACCGATTAGGTTAGCTTAATTCTAAGGTTATATATGATAGATTAGGTTAAATATAGCCATTCACAACTGAAAATGTCGTGGTTTTTTAAGGTAGCGCGCGCCTTTGTTTGAGAGAGTTACAAGGAAAAGAAGTACTTCAACGGGTGCCAGGGAACGGGTGCCAGGGAAAATTTTTTACACACTCAAATAGTGTGCAAGATTTGGTCTAACCTTTTCTTGAAATGATCCACAGAGGAACTGTTCACAACTTCTGAAGATAAACTGTTCCACGTGTCACAGATCTTATAGGTAAAGTAATTCCCACACACACACTAGTCCTAAACCGTTTCAAATCCAACTTCCAACCATTGTTGCGAGTTGGGTTATCATTTAAACTAAACATGCTTCTAAAATTGACATCGTTGAACCGCGTAAGAGCTTGAAAACCTCGATGAGTTGACCGCGCAGCCTCCGAGTTTCCAGCGAAAACAAGTCCAGGGCGCGTAAGCGTCGATTGTAGCCCATATGCCTAACGGAAGGGATTAACTTTGTGGCCCTCGCCTGCACTCGCTCCAGCCTCTCAATATCTTTCCTGAGGAAGGGCGACCAGAACTGCACAGCATACTCCAGGTGCGGCCGAACCAGGGAATTGTACAGAGAGAGCACAATCTCCTTGTTCCGAAACTGAAATTGCCTCCTGATATAACCCAACAGCTTCTGGGCTTTCTTTTCCACCTCTACGCACTGTTTCGTAAACTTAAGGTCGCTGCTAATTAGCACACCCAAGTCCTTTTCCAAATCAGTCGCCTCGATATTACTCCCCAACATCGAGTAGTCCGACTTGGGATTGGCGTAGCCAATGTGCATCACCTTGCATTTACCCAAGTTAAACGGCATTTGCCAATTTTCGGACCACTCCGAGAGAGAGAGAGAGAGAGAGAGAGAGAGAGAGAGAGAGAGAGAGAGAGAGAGAGAGAGAGAGAGAGAGAGAGATGAAAAAATGGGTGAGCTATTGAAATCCTCTAACTTTGATAATGAGTTTGAATACGTTGGAATGTAATTTTATGCGCGCACCTTTTTCTTCAGAGCTTCCATGCTGTTGTCGTAGAATAAATTGAAAAACTCTTAACTATTTAATTTTTGCCTCAAAGTCGCCGTAAATGGGCGATTTTTTGATTTTAAATGGTTATTAACTTTGAGGAAAGAGTGGCAAATTTGACGCGGCAAAAGGCTGCTCTGGAAGGCCAATGTAGCGCCCCGAGACGCGAGTTCAACACATAGCAACACCCATTATGAGATTCTTAATTGCCTCGGGTAATGTATGTGTATGTAACTTACTGGTACATTAATTCCAATAAGTACGTATATACAGGGTGGTGCAAAAGTCTGGACCCATAGGCGGTTTATATGGAAAAAAGGTGTGCCCAGGAAGTTTATTATGAAATGAAATTTAATTAACCATACACCAGTGACTAAATTATATTAAATTTAACGTTCTACGTAGTTCAGAATTTACAATAAGTGTTCGAATTGATGTCCATCTTCTTCCAAACACACCTTCTTTTGCGTACAAAAGCACAAGCTCTATTCTTTCTGCTATTGTTAACTTCTCTGCCATAGGGTAACAATCTGAAAAATATTTAGTAAAATTATAAACAAAAATTAAATTATAAAAACTATTATAAAAATCGAAAGATATTTTTTATATAGTAAATTGCCTATGGGTCCAGACTTTTGCACCACCCTGTATATATATATATATATATATATATAATATATATATATATATATATATATATATATACACACACACGCGTGGACTGTCTTGGAGGTACAGTCACGGACAAAATTCCATGTGCATTGTTTTTATATATATTTTGTCCTATCTGGCACACGGAATTTTGTTCTTGACTGTACCATCCGTTAGAGTCGGGGTACACACTGTCCCGTAAGGTACATGCGGGTATGGCCAGCTAAATGTCCCGACTTTGGTATAACCGATGCATGCTGTATTAAATCCGAATCGATATAACACTGATTACTTTGAGATTTCAGTGCTAAAAAACAAGAAGTATGACAACTAATACTAAAAATTTCTTTCTGTACAAATACAGGGTGGCGCAAAAGTCGCTTTTCTGTTAGGTAGGGGATGGCTGTGAAATTAACAATAGACGAGAGGGTGAGCTTGGTTTTAGTGTATGGAATACCAGGTACTACAAATCGATGAATCGGTACAGAATTTAAATTCTGTACCGATTCATCGATTGTTGTACATGGTATTCCATACCTAAAAGAAAAAAATATTATAGTAAACATTGAAAATTCGTATGGTCCGCGACTTTTGCGCCACCCTGTATTGTCATCAATGGAAGCATGAAGTTGCAAGAGGAGAAAATAATCTTCTGAATTGAGGAGATATAAGTAGAAATATTTGCTCAGGATGAAATCCACTTCGTTTTTCGCACTCATAAACGACTGTTGATTTTCACGTTTTTGTGTACAAAGGAATATTTTCAAAATTTTTGGTTCTCACTGTTTTATATTTTTAGGACGACAAAAATGATAAAAAAAAAGTCTTTGTAGGGTTTTCTGCTCACGGGCGTGTTCTTGGCTACTTTACAAATCGCGACAGCTTTTAGGATACACACCGACTTCATCGAGACAGGATCATGCGGGTAGCGACTCTTACGATGTTGCCATAGTTTTGTTTCAGACATTTGTTTTACTGAAGCTCATTAAATATGAAAACAGAATATAATGAAAGTTAAGGTGTTAGTTCAGATTGGTTGGATTACGCTTATTTATATTAGGTTAATGTCCTGGTTTTGTAAGGTAGACAGACGTGTGTGTGTGTGAAGTATTCATATATACTGTATATAATCTCAGTGTTACACTGAGAGGAGTTGAGTGAGCTCCAACGTGTGAATATTTTACATTTTGTAAGTTGATGATTTGAATTTTGATTGAATTTCCGGATCAGAATTGGACGAGATGTAATTTCCTAAATTATCTTCAGGGGGCGACACGCCACTTTAAATGATACCCGAGGTCAAGAACGGTTAATTATATATATTGATTGGATATAATATAAAAACCGTATAAGCTAAAGATGTCCATGTATAGTTTATATATATATATATACAGTATATATATATATATTATATATATAATATATATATATATATATATATATATATATATATATATATATATATAAGTTGTGAGTTTGGTGTTCTCTTTGTTTTGCATTTTTTGTACAGTTTTTCTGTAACTCTTTTTAACCGTATCTTATGAGCTGGAATTTTTCTTCGTTGAACTTCATATTGTCGTCTTCCGCTCACCTGAATAGTGTTTCATTGTCACTTTGTAATTTTTTTCTCTCTCTCTCCCCTTCATTTTCTATTCCTTCGAATGTGTTTGTGTCGTCCGCGAAGCACGAATCAATACTGCCCTTGCTATCTGCGTCTTTGTCCGTAATCATTATTATAAAAAGCAAAGGAGCTAATACTATACCTTGTGGGACAGAGTTAATGACCTGATATTTCAAATTTAATCCCATTTACTGATACTCTGTGTTCTCTGGCTCTGAAAATATCCATCGTTCCAGCTTTCCAGTAATTTCTGTTTAGTTAAGCGTCTGCTATAATCCCATGATTAAATTTATCGAAGGCTTTAGCAAAATTAGTATATACTGTATGTACAGTTATTACATTTATACTCATTTTTTTTTTGGCTTCGATACAACGTCGCTTCCAGTATTTTCTCTTGATGGTCTAACAGACATGATCTTCCAGCCCTGAATCAATCAATGTTGTTTCGGACTGAATAAATTCTTTTCTCGTAGGTAGTTAGGAAAATTTTAATTCTGCATTTAGAATTGAGCACTCTGGTTCCTTTGGATTCATATTTAATCCCTCAAATGTTCTTTTTCCGCGAGGATGAGGTTTAGGTCTTCTGGTTTTCAACTTTATTTGCATATCAGTTGCGTTATGACCTGAAAAAATAGTTTGCTTCTCATTTTTATTTATTATAATGTCGTTATTTGTCAAAATTAAATCCAAAACATCCTCCTTTCCAGTCGCTTCATAGATTTCATGGGTAAATGCATATTTTTCCATATCTAATCCCAATTTTACCAGAGTTTTGTCGTCTTTCTTAATGTTGCCGTGGAATTTCTCAACATCAAAAACGTCTTCAATTTCCTTCCAGATTATGGAAGTTAAAATCCCCACAAATTAATAGATTTGGTGTTGGAGTTTTAAGTGATTTTAATGTGGTTTCTGTTTATAACGAACTGGAATTAATTTTTTCTTGTGGTGTGTGGTCGTCTGTACACGTTTTGATTCTGAAATAAGAATTTCGACTGTGCTGTTTGATTTGTTTACCTTCACTTCACTCTGTAGGTAGTTTTCATGTAAATACAACAGCCTCCTCCGCTTCTAGTTAATCTATCTGCTCTAAATATGTTATACTCCTTTGTTGCTATTTCAGTATCTTCGATGCAGTTTTCATAGCCTGTTTCACATTTGTGCAAATGTGTTTCCGTTAAGCAAGATATACCTGTAGTTTGCAAAGCTAAATTTTGTAGGTACTGTACACTATTGTAATTTACAATTTGTTTTGTCAGCTATGTGTGCATATTCAATTTAGAAGGCTTTGTCTTTGTGTTCGGTTGTGCTGGATATTGGTAGTTATCAGGTAGGTTTTGTTGGTTTCTGATCGGTGTTAGTGGATGGGCCGTTGTATTTAAGAACATTTAAGAATATAGTCCTTGATATTATTGTGGTCGTTGAATTAACTGTGGGTGGTGTTGGATAGATGAATGGTGTATGTGTTGCTGGGGTATACATGCCTGCGCAGTCTGGTCTTTTGTAATTAGGAGTGATAATTGTACTTTTATATTTCTAATTTCTTTTTCTAAAAAAAATAAAAGGTCCTTCATTGATAACGTTGTCAGTTCTTTTGTTTGGGATTTGAAATGTTTTTCTTCTTTCTGTTCTTTGTGTACCTTTAATGTGAAACTAAATGCATTCCATATTTAGACATTTTCTCTCCCTGACCGAGTGTTTAGCGCAAACAGCTATATGTCCGAAAGAGGTGAAATACCTTAAAAATATTTGGAATGAGAGATATTAAAAAATTTCTATAGCATCACTGATGTATTTTCAGTATACTAAAGTTAATTTAGTAACATTTGTCAAGATTTGTGGACTTCCTCAGAAAGATTGTGCGTAATTATTATACCTATATTAGTTTTAATATGTCATAATTTTTCAGTTTTTGTAGTTTCTTTGTAAGTATATTTAAACTACAAAGTGGTATGAAATTCAATACACCAACGGCACATCATCACCCAGAAGTATTCTCAGGAAGTTCCATTTTTCATTATCATATTCAAACATTTTATAGGATGGTTGTACATGCATCTGGAGCCGTATTTGCACGATCTTATATTAGAGTATTTACGTATGGCTCGTCTTTTCGGCTCCTTTATGTTTTCTGACTAATCTTTATAGGATTTGTGAAATAAAATTCCTCTTTTTTTGCTCTTGTATTATTTCGTCCTAACCCTGTGATTGTTTATTCTTACGAGGAGATGCGTTTTCATTTTCATTTATGACGCTGTTATCTTGTACAGTAACCAGTTATTCGTGATTGAGGGGAGGTTCCTGAACACGGATAGCACGATTTCACGGTTAATTCAGTATATATATCGCCAGTGGGTGGATGGTGCAGCTTTGCTCCACTCCATCATTTGCTGGCCTCCTAATCCGCGCGCCACTACACGTAGTATTATTGTATTGTGGTACAATGTAGAGTTAAATAGTTTGTACTCACCACAAGACGTGGAGATCATCCGCCCCGGAAGATTGTTAACATTACTGAATATTGTCGTTGGTAGCGCGGAGAAACAGACTGAGGCGCGTTGTGGTGGGCTGGCCGGAGGCGAGCCGCGGATGTAAACACAGATCACGGTTAAGTCAGTGTCACGATCACGAATACGTGCGCAGTTGTCACAATTAGTAAATCACGGTTAACTCGATTCACGGGTGCGTGAATCACGGATAACCGCGTGAGTACTGTATTTGTGAAATTTCTCCATTTCAGTGTTTTTCCACACTTTCCTCTACTGCGTTCTTTTCAGTGTTCTGAAAATTTGTATCCTCTTTCAACATCTCTAGTCCCGTTTGTACTACTTTTCTCCGCTTCTCCACGCACTCGATCCGTACGTAGCCATAAAAAGCGATAATTTTACTATTCGTTCTATTCATCACTTTGCTATCCTTTCTTCCTAAGTTGATCCATTCATAATGGTTAATGAATTACATAGTACGCATTTCAGGTCAATGGTCTTGTCAATTTCATTTTCTCAGGGGCAGAGGTGGGTAACGTCGCATTTCTTTAGGCACAGCTTGTTCTTATTCACCTTTCTAATTTGAGAACATTTTCCACATTTAGTGGCCATAATTTGGGAACACATTTTGTATATACAGTATATAGGGATGATCAAAATTCGCAATCGGGTCGTTTAGAAATGTACACGAATTAAAAATGAAAAATGTGTTCCAAAGAATATTTACGATGAAGTTCACACAAATTTGCCAAATAGAAGTTAGGCCTAGGATAATCACCTTCGGCCTAGCCTAGGCTATGTGGTATGTAAACAAACTTCATAATGACGTAGGGCTTTATCTGATCATGATATGAACGTGCGGCGGCACTCATGCCAAATTTTATTGCATGAATTTCCGACCTTAACTTCTCGTCGAAACAGTACTGTATGTTCACTGACGAATGTGTCGTATATCTTAGCACGAGGTCTCGAAAGAAAATCTTCATTTCTTTGAAGAAATAGCACAACACCCTCCCATGTTATGATGTGGACTGGTGTAACCTGTAAACTGACCGTTAGTCCCTATATTTCGATGCGAGTGTGGTTGGTGAAAACTATCTGGAGGTGATGTCTCATTGGTTGCCGAACTTGAGAAAGTGGGCCTCGTAAGCAGTGTTATTTTAGAGACGGTGCACCAGCCCATTATGCTATTAATGCGCGTAATTTCCTCAACACCCAATTTCCAGTGTGGATTGGGCGAAGAGGATTTCTCATCTGACCTCCCAGAAGTCCCGACCTCATAACTTGTGATAACTGGTTGTGGTCTTTTGTGAAGAACAAACTTAGCGCGCACTCTCTCGAAGAGTTGAAAATATAAATTCTTCATATATTCTCAGCCATTACGCCTGAAATGCTTCGAAAAGCTTCACGACGCACTTGGCGTCGAATGCAATTATGCGTTGATCTGGACAGTATCCATACAGACCAATTGTACGTGTAAGCAGCAAGATATCTTTTTATTTAATTCCAATTTCACATGTAATGTTTTTATGTTGTATTTTGGTTTAAATAAAATGTTTCAGAAGTTAAAGCTCATTCTTTTATCAACCATTCTATACGACCCGATCGTGATATATATATATATATATATATATATATATATATATACAGTATATATATATATATATATATATATATATAATATATATATATATATATACAGTGTGGCGCAAAAGTCGCCCATCATAGGATTATTAGTGTTGATTATAATATTATTATTTTTTCTTTTACAGTAGGTAGGGAATGGCTGCGAAATTAACAACAGACGAGAGGGTGAGCTTGGTTTTAATGCATGGAATACCAGGTACCGATTCATCGATTTTTTGTACCTGGTATTCCATACATTAAAACCAAGCTCATCCTCTCGTCTATTGTTAATTTCGCAGCCATCCCCTACCTAAAAGAAAAAAAAAATATTATAGCCAACACTGAAAATTCCTATGATGCGCGACTTTTGCGCCACCCTATATATATTATATATATGATGTATTACAAATTTGTTTGAAGAGTAGTAAAATTTTGTAAAGAAAAAGCTTCATAATTCGAGTCGAGGTTTCTGGAAAATTGCGGAGAGCGCTATCTCTATGTTAAAAAGTGAAATAAAGAAATGGGGCTGCGCGCGTTTTGTTTGGGAGCAGCTGAAATACGGCTCCTGTAAGGAGGAGGTGGTTGCCTATTTTAAGGCGGGTGTTTATATATTTATATCATATTCGCTTTAAGAGGATTTTGCGCGACTTTAGTCTTTTATATTATGTGCTATGAATGTGTGCATTCGTTATATACATATCTCTCTCTCTCTCTCTCTCATATATATATATATATATATATATATATATATATATATACAGGGTGGGAGAAAATATATAATTTGTTAATAATAAATAAATTTCATTGATAGCACTGCAGAGTATGCGATACTTTTTAAAGCAACTATACAAGGCCAGGAAGGTCCTTGGTCCTAACTCCATTCAGCGCCATGTCAGTAAGGATGGAATACAGCAATGAAGAAAAAGCGTATCTTGTATCTTGGGATATTTCTTATAATAATTGTGAAGGAAGTTTGCGTTTATTTCAACAAAAACATAATAAACCACCACAATAATAAACTCGTTTACTCCCAGCTCATATGATTCTGATAGTGATAAACGGCTGCACTTTGCTGAAACAATGAAACAAAAGTTCAACAGTGATTTAGATTTGCTTCGAAAGATCAAATTTTCAGGTGAATGTGTCTTCGGTTTAACGAGTAAAGGAAACAAACCCAACGTTCACTACTGGGCGAAAAAAAAAACCCAAAATGCGATTGGGTAAACCTGTTAGAACGGCTACACTGACAGTTTGGGCGTGCATTGGTTATTCAAGACTTGTTTTCTTTGACATATCGGGAGATGCGATTGATGGAAAACGCTATTGCCAGGTATTGAGACACAAAGTTTTGCCAGTTTACTAATGGCGTTGGCAGGAATTGGCTTTATCAACATGATGGAGCGCTGCCACATTACTCTCTAGCTGCTTGTGAGATTCTGGATATGAACCTTGAAGGAAGATGGCTTGTGGGGGCGAAGTTCCATCGAGTGGCCAGCCAGATCACCTGATTTAACCCGTGTGATTTCTGGCTTTGGGCTTATTTGCGTGACAAACTCTACACTCTTAGTTTCATCTATCCAAATGTGAGTGCCTTTGCCCGTAGAATAGCTGAAGAACTGAATAGGATCGCACTCGATATGTTCAGAAGAACAATGAAGAGTTTCACAGAGAGAATCTACAAATGTATCATAGTGGATGGAGAACTCTTTGAAGATTAAATTATAATTTAACAAAATATTTGTATTAATAAAATTCTTAGACTTTTGTTTGATTTGTTTCATCATATGAACACTTATCTGTATAATGTTAACTGAATAGTTGTATGTATAAAAGCCTTAGACTTTTCTCCCACTCTCTATAATTATACAGTATATATGTGCGCTCTATTAAGCAGGTGGTTACTTTACTGATCTTTGTTCTGGCTGACGCCAAACGATTTTTAGTTTAAGGGGGGACCTCTCTTCCACATAGGGGGTTAACTTTGGGGGAGAGGACCTTAATGTAGGTTGATTACTATTTTTTATGTCTGTTCATTCCTTGAGAAGCTCTTGTAGACGAAAGCGCTCGAAGTCGTTTCAATTTTCTTGTGGGTTGTATTATATATATATAACTTTGGACCAAAAAATTAGAATAGTGTCTCAAATGCGCTCATAACCTTGATAATACCTTTAAGTTCTACACTTTTATGAGGAATATCGAGTATCTGTGACGTCATTATGATAAAAAGAAATTTCTGCGTATCATTTTTGAAAAATAAATATAGCAAAAACCTTATTAAGTAGTAAAACGTTAATTCATAGCAACATACCATAATATTAGGATATTTTACCAGGTGTTACAAAAATAGAATAAATTCATTATGTTTATTGGGTACTGCCAATATATTAAACTTTATCAGACACTTTTTAACTCTGCGTCTTGGTGTTTTGTTGTTCACCCTTACCCCTCATTACGGCCTCCAATCAACGTCGCATCGAGTCAACAAACCTCTTGCATTCTTCTGTAGTTATCGATTGCCAGGTTGTCACCAAACACCTTTTCAGTTCACTAAGTCATCCTGGTTTATGCTTTTAACCTTCTCTTTTACAGTATTCCAAAGATTTTCTGTTGGATTAAGGTCGGGAGAATTAGCTGACCATGGTAGTACTTCAGTTTCATGAGCATCAAACCATGCAGATGTTGCGCGAGCTGGAGCCGGGTCATGTTGAAAAATAAATGGTTCGTCTCCATACAGTTGTTCCTCAGACACTCCAGCAGGAAGTATTTTAAGATTTCTTGATAAACCTGACTATTGACAGTTGTATTAACAAAAAAAAATTCCAAAAGTAAATGTATAATTTTAATTTTTATTGTACAAAATTTTAACTCTCAGAATGAAAAAGAGTCATACCATTTGAACAGTCAATTAATGAAGGGTTTAGCACATAAGCAAAATCTGATTCACGTTTCTACTTGGTGGCAGCCGCTTTCCAAACTTTGAAGTCACTGACTTATACATCCACTCCCAACATAGGCGAGTTCCTTACGACTTATGGCTTACGGCTCTTCGATAGTCGCTCTGATTTTTGTAGGTTTTTGTAAAGTACCCGGTTTTGTTGCATAAACTTTATACTCTGGATGTGACCCCATAGATAGGAATCGAGAGACGCGAGATCGGGCGATCTCTGCGCCCATTCAAGGGGGTCACCACGCTCAATCCACCAATCTGGAAATGAGCAGTTAATTAAGAATGTCGCCCACTGCTCACCCGTAACCATAATGAGTAGTGCGCCGTCTTATTGGAGATAACATCCACGTGAGCAATTTCTTGTAGTTCAAGAAGAAAGAACATTTGAAGCATAGCCAGGTAATTGACACTGTCCATATTAACAGTGTTTCAATTGTCATCCTGAAAGAAAATGGGCGAATGATTTCTTGAGCAGTAAGAGCCCACCAGACATTTAATTTGGCGAGTCACGTTGGTATACATAAGGATGTTATAGGATGTTCGCGTTTTTGCTGCCATTCGCTCTTGGCCCCTTCTTCCCGCGTAAAAAAACCCCGCAGATACGACAGTTATGATGTTCCCCTTGCAGAGAGATGAAAATCTATAGATTTGTCACTGAACCATGTTACGTAGAAGGCTAAGGTGGTTATAAAATTGTTTCAATTGCACCTTGTACAGTAGTGCCCACTCGGAGATCGTAACCTCGGGATGCAGTACGACTTATAGCTTATATAATATCCTCTCTATGACTAACTTGCTGAATATATCCAACAACGAGGCCGCAAGCGGAACTGATTTTGTCTGGCTACAGTAAAATGTCGTTTCTAACAGTTCGTGGTTATCTTTTGTTCGTGATGATCGTGGTCGACCACTGTGAATCTTGTCATTGACAGAGCCCGTCTCGAATAAACTGTTTATGGATACTGAAGATGGTTTGCCATGTAGGAGCATTCCCCCATCAAAAAAGAAAAAAGAGAAAAAAAGAAAAAACACCTATGCTGTATTTGAACAACATTTTGCCAAATCCCAATTATACATCTTTGCTAAATTGACAGTTTATAAACCATGAAGGCAACTAAAAGCTTTCATTACGAAGAAATTTCTGGGCCAGACATATATATATATATATACAGGCCCTGATTTAGCTATAGGCGAACTAGGCGATCGCCTAGGGCCTCGCGCCAAAGGGGGCCTCGCTCAAGCCGTTTTGCGCGTTCTGTTCAAGTGATATTAATGATTTAGAACTCTATGAAGAACTTAAAGTACTTTGCAGGTTTATACCTGAGAAAACAGATCTCGGAAATGCCCTTGTTTATATAGTGCAAAAACTAAGTGAGATTTATCCTAATGTTTATGTTGCACTTCGAATAGTATTAACCATCCCAGTTACTGTTGCTTCGCTGAAAGAAGTTTCTCGCGTCTCAAACTTATTAAAACGTATTTGCGTTCCACCATGTCTCGAGCGAGATTGCAATCATTAGCTATGTTATCAATAGAAAACGATATAACAAATTCATTAGATTATTCTCAATTAATTGAAGAGTTTAGCTCGAAGAAACGTAGAAAAGCATTGCTGTAATATTCAAGGAGCATCTGAACCAAATATTAAAGCATTAATATTTAGCCTGATAAGTCGATCGCTCACTATTATAAAAAATGAAATGTCAACATCTCTTATACATCACATATGAAAAACGTTTGTATACTATAGAAAGTCATTACCTATAATATTATATAAATCTTAGAAATCATTGTCTTATATTTTCGATACAAATCTTGATTCATATTATAATTTATACTTATTTGTATGGTTTATTTATATTTCTTATACAATTTCCATGCGTGATTATTTTGGTTTGGTTTAATTTTTAAGTGCTGGCATAGTTCTGTCTATGCGGGATTCTAATATTGCTGGTATAGTACCGATAATTAAGTCCATATTTTCATATATATAGGCCTAGGGCCTCGCAACTTCTAGATCCGGCCCTGTATATATATATATATATATATATATAGAAGGACCAACACAACACCAAACATTTTCATATATTTTTGTACTTCAGACGTTTCGACAAATCTTTTGTCATCATCAGTGAATTATAAACCTTAAAACCTTAAAACAAAATAAGAATAAATAATTAAAATTACATCAATACAAAAAGGAATTAAAATCATTAAAACTAAATTGAATTAAAATTACCTCCACTGGTAAATAGACAATAATTACGTCAACCTCCATATTCGGCAGATACTGAGAGAAAAATGTATGAATGTCAGTTACATTGGGAGGTATAAATATAATATATCTATGAAAGTAGGTTGGTTGGTTAGTTAGAAGAGCCGAAATTTGTAAGATGAACTATTGTTGTTAATGGAAGGTTTGTTTCTATAGTTGTACAAAGATTAAAAAATTCACAGTTCTGTAAGGTTATTGGTTCTTGTTAAAATCTCAAACTGAGTTTTGTAAAGGTGATGGTTGTTATCATTACTATGGTTTCTAATTGCGGATTGTGGTGAGTTACTAAGGGGACGGTTGGTACGAACTGATAAGCCGAAATGTTGAGAAAGGCGTACCTCCAGTTGGAATTGAGTACTGCCGATATACGCAGCCTTACAGCTATCGCACGTGTATTTATAAGCAACATTAGGGCATACAGTTTAAGAAGTTTGGATACCTCATTTCGAATACATAATGACAAATAACCATTAAAAGATAACTTAATATATCTGGTTTCTTTTTGTACTGTAGTTATGGGGAGGTTAGTATTAAAAGTCATTTAAAAATTTCTTTAATTGGTTATCAAAAAGATAAGAAGGGTAGTAATTATTAATAAAGTACCGTCTTAAAAATTTAAATTCTTCATTTAATGAAAAGTAATTTGAATAAGTTCGGTAACTTCTTGTTAATAATGTTAGTATAGCGCTGATCTTATATTTATAAAACACAACTTAAATAATTGGTTCCCAAGCCAGTAAACAGTTTTCTAAATAGTGAGGTCTGGAACTTGTTATTAGCCCGTTTATCTAGAACATCCAGGATGTGTACTTAATATTAATATGTTGTTTATTTAGATAATGAAGAAAAAGGGATCACCTGAAGAGCAGGGCCCCCAGCCTTCGTTAGTTAGCCTTATAAGGCTAACTAACGAAAATATCACGACTTAACCAATTGTCAAGGCGTACAGTTGACCTAACGATTGGTTAGGTTAAGTCGTGATATTTTCGTTAGTTAACCTATAAGGCTAACTAAAGGAGGCTGGGGGCCCTGATCTTTAGGTGATCCAGAAAAAGTTTTACGTGTGAAGGATGTTCCCTAAGGAGAAGTCAATAACTTTGACACACACACACACACACACACACACACACACACACACACACACACACACACACACACACACACACACATTAGAAGTTGAGATTACAAAATCTCCTTGTATATCATTAGGTCATCATTTCACTTTTTAGTTCCGAATTTTGATCGTTAGTATATTAATAAAGTTAATTGATTCTGCCTGTTGGAGAGGATTAATCCCGGAGGATCCTGGAGGCGAGATTATATAATAAAGAAAAAGTGGGTACATCCAATTTCCCTTTTATTAAGGCCCGAATCGCATTAAATACAGTATGTATGCTGTATGTGTATATATATATATACGAGATTAAATTTGCATATAGAATCTGGATTATAATACGGCCACAGAAATAAATATTTGTATACAACTTTTAATGTGTATCGTGCGCGTTCCATATGATGTATAGAGGGTGTTCCATAAGTTCGGTCTCATAGGATAGTTTATTTTAAATTAAATTTACAAAAATAATATATTTGAACTTAAGACAAATGTTTAAATTGATGTCTTGTTTGGGAGCTTTTTTTTTGTTGCAGGTAGAATAAGACGCATGGCTAATATGAAAGGGAGTTACACTCCTGAGGAAAAGGCGGAGGCGTTTTCCTCCAAAATAACCAAAATACCCCCAAAATAACCAAACCCAGACTAAAATTCGGAAAAATTTTTAGTACCTGAATTTTTCCTTGTTTTGTAGTTACGATTTCAATATTTCTCCAGAATACTTCTTTCTAATCCAGTTTAGTCTTTTCGTCCTTATTTGTGCGAGTATTATTCAGTTTTTCCAACCACTCTCTTTGTTATTAGCGTTACTATCATAAACATTATTAATATCGTTACTATCATCACCACGGCTACGTCGTAGCCAATGTCGTAACATCACTTCCCGTTGATCAGCGACGTTAAGCGACATTGGGTCTGGGTAGTAGTTGGATGGGAGACTGTCCGCTGCGTCCAGACTATGTAGTAACCCGCGGTTCGGATCCCACGTAAAGCTGTAAGTCCCACTCCGTCATATGACCTTAGATGTTGCGAAGGAGGTTAAACAAAACTAATAGTTATTATTATTAATATCATTACCACCAATATTATTATTATTTTTAATATTTTATTATTATTTTATTATTATTTTATTATTATTAATTGTAGACAGAATACCTTTGTTGTTCTCACTCAAATTCGCTTTCACCCGTTTGATTTTGATTTTCTTTCGACTGTTTTAATTTTGCCTATTGTCTATCTCCGAAACCTTATCGTTCCATTATCTATCCACCAAACTATACTTCGTTATTTTCCAAGCTCGTATTTCCCCTTCACGCTCCCACTTCCGTATCTCATTATATAATTGTTTTGTGTTGCCCGAAACTGTATCTCATATGCGTAATCTTATACCATTATTCGCCTCTCTATTTTTAATTGTCCCTCGATTTCCTAGTCCTTAATTATGTTTACTGTCTAAAATTATTCTCTTTTGTAGTATACCGACTAAGGACTTCTATATCCTGAACGGTGTATTGTCGTAAAATATCGGACCTTTTCCAGTTTGTGTACCGTTTTTCATATAATTTATTTTGAGAATATTTTTTGTTAAAACTAACGACAATATCACGACTTAACCTAACCAATTATCAAGAGCGTACAGTTGATCTATTAGTAAATAGTAAATACTATTCCAGAAACAAACAATGTTATAATTAATAATAGATCAACTGTACGCCCTTGATAATTGGTTAGGTTAAGTCGTGATATTTTCGTTAGTTTTAACAAAAATATTCTCAAAAATAAATTATATGAAAAACGGTACACAAACTGGAAAAGGTCCAAAATATCTGTTTATTTTTATGTATTTTACTCTTTTCTGGGTCCCATATTTATTTTGTATATATATATATCTCTTTATATACTCTCTCTGTGCACACACACACACACATACACATACATTACATATGTATACAGATCTATACACGTCGTACACGCAACACACCACACATTACATTCGTACGATAACTTATACGTACATCCAAATTATTAATGAATTCAATAGTTTTACATTAGTTGAATTTGTTCAATATATTTTGCATTTTTCACGTTAAACTTTTTAATTTGTGAGAGTTTATTTTTACGGAATCTCTTATCGCATATAGAATATTCATTATGCATTTAATGCTTCGTATAAATCATTCTTGTTTACAGCATATCCTCGCGTATCTGACTACTCGTGAGTGAAAAGCCTCGCTACGTTAAATTATTATTATTTGTAATTAAGCTATCCTCAGAAGGGAACATTATTGCGTTAAATTGGTAATTGTCCATTTTTTATTATAAACACTGTAACGTAAACTAGTTTTTCATTTGTAATTCGTATTATACCTCGAGTTTACAAAATTTTGTTTGTCTCTGTTGTCATTTCCTCTTTTTAATTTTAATTTTTGGGTGGGTAAGTTTGTCTCGCAAATTCTTCTTCGAAGTTTGGTATATTTGTCGTAAAGATATAGTCTATATATATATATTGCCTATTGCTGTTAAATATTCGGCTATCTCTGCGGCGCCTCAAACGCCCCCTCTCTCTCTCTCTCTCTCTCTCTCTCTCTCTTCTCTCTCTCTCTCTCTCTCTCTCTCTATATATATATATATATATATATATATATATATATATATATATATATATATATATAATATTTTGCCTTTCATGCCGAAAAGGAGCTGATGAGATCAGGTACGAGGTTGAAGAAAGCACGAATAATGATTATGATGGATGTACCTGCAAACTCCAAAGAGAAATGAGAAACACGATATGCAAACACATCATTTAGCGAAAATTGTTTCATCTACACCCAGTCAACCAAAGTTAATTAGATGAATATATATATATATATATATATATATATATATATATATATATATATATATATATCTGGGAGATAGTCTTGTTCCTCGGAAAACACAGTCTCAAGATGAAAAGAATGACCGAAGTAGAGATGAACATTTATTACTTCAGACGTTTCGGAAAGTGTTGTTTCCCATCATCGGACCTTCTGTCACCAATGCTGCGTTTCTTTGCCACCAAACAAATGACCTTTGGATATAAAGCAAATTTCATCGTCATTATTTAGACGCCACTTTTTTATTATTCGATACTCGCACGCGAGCTTCTAGGATTTTTGGATACTTAAACAATAAGAATCCCAAACTGAATAAGAATCCCAAACTGGAAACTGAAAATGATGCTAGTTTGCCTTTCCTCGATCTCCTGGTTACCAAGGCAACTAATTGTTTTTTCCACTTAAGTTAAGGGAAAAAAGATGTTTACGGAACTTGATAATTATTTTAAGTTTTCGCTCATATTTAATGAAGATGAATAAAATAAAAAACCATCCTTGATAGAGCTTACAAAATTTCTTCGAGCTCTAAACTTCTGGATTTAGAGTGTAAACTCATTAAATTATTTTTATAATCTGTATCCAAAACATTTGATTGAAAAACATATTTTTAACTTTCTAAATATTTTACGTAATTTCTCTCCTTCACTACCAACTACCAACTACCACTACCAAAGCTATAAAATACATCAAATTACTGTATTTGGACTAGGCCTCTTGTAAAATGAAAAAGAAACTCGTCTCTTTTAAATGGTCTTCCCACTTAGGTTTTCTCTAAGTGTGTATTTTTTAGTAGTAATTCCATTGGGTTCTTTTTTTAAATATAAAGAGCTCCTCCCCCCCCCCTAATGATCTGTGTTTTTGTATTATTTATGAATACGTGTGCCCTGTGTGCAGAGATGGGCAAGATCACCAACTTTGGTGATCTTGAAGATCAAGATCAGATCACCAGAAAAATGTGATCTTGAAGATCAAGATCAGATCACCAGAAAAATGTGATCTTGAAGATCCAGATCAAGATCGTGATCTTGAAGATCACTTTTCAAGATCACTTTTTAAGATCACTTTTATATGAATTGAAAAAAGTTGTACTCTTGTAGAGTAAACAAAAACAAATTATTTTGTTAATCACTCCTGAAAAGTATCACTCCTAATACTCCCCTGAGGGCTGAGGCAATACAAGCATCGCATCCTACCCATGTCACCTGATCTAAACCACGGGGATTGACGATTCCCCTTTCAGTTTTTCAGGTGGTAAACTTAAAACTTAGTATTATCATAACTTATCAGCAAAGAAAAAACTATTAAATGACCTACATATAGTTTTTAGTTCTATTTTTCTCAATTCTCATTTCACCAGGTCCATAACCCATATCAATGAATGGTCAGCATATATAAGTAAACATTTTTTACATAGAATTTAATTTTACAGTTTTACTGCAGTACGCAATTACTGACAATATAAGGGTAAAAACCGCAAGTTAAGAGTGTTAATTTAATGTTCAACCGCTGTAAACATTTGCTTTCAGCAAAACCAATTGTTCAAAGTTACCATCCGAGAGACGACTTCGTTTGGGGCTATGAACCATGCCAGCAAACGAAAACAACCGTTCCACTGGTGCAGAGGAAGGTAGCGTGGTGTTATACCTCTTGAAGATCTTCTTTATAGCAGGATACCTATCTAAAGAGTCGAGTGCCTTACTGGTGTCCTGCAAATAATTGAGGACTTCCAAGTCTTCCTTGTTGTTAGGAGCAGAGAATGAGCCGTCCATAGTTCTGAAGAAATCGTCTTCAGATGATGAGTCTGAGTTCACCGAACTATTACCACTGCTGTCAGAATTACAATTTCTTACAGCCATTTGCAGCTTGTCTTTTACTTGAGACTTGATTGCTTCATGATCGCCGAAATTAGGCCCTTGCAACAATGATATCCATCTAAGTTTGAAATACGGATGAGATACTGAGGCCAAAACGGCATCAGTTACCTCGGGGCTCAACGACAAAAAATGACCAAATCTGGCATTGAAGCCAGAGACGACTGCTGCCAGTAATGGCATGCAGTGTCTCAAGCGCAGGTCGTTTGGTTGGATAGGCTCCAATCTTGCGAGGGCATCTTGAGTCACTAGGACTGTTGGAAGAAGACAACCGTAGTAGCATTCTTTCTCTGCCTGTAATTTGTTGAGGGCTGCTGCAATTGGTTTTAGAACAGACAAATATTCTGAAATAAATTCCAATTCATTGTCTTTGAGGATGGGTAGATTCAGTTCTTCAAGAGCTACATTCACGTCGTTCTTATGTTTATATATTTGGCTTAATGAGTCGTACATTGAGTTCCATCGGGTGACGCATGGGTACCTAAATTGGACGCCAGTTATTTCCTGTATTTTTTCTGCTGACTTGGGTTTACCAGCAGCATTCCACAGCGCCGAACATTTTCCCATTGCAGAATGCTTTATCTTCTTTAGTCCAGGTGAATTCAGTCCTTTATCTGCATCAGTTGTTGCTACCAAGTTCAATGTGTGGGAGGCACATCGAATATGGGATGATAGTTTCACTGACTCCTCTCCATGCTCTCCTGAATGTTCAGGAAAGTTGCTGATGATAACCTCTTCATCTGAATCTTTTTCATCATCATCTTCATCTGCATCATCTTCATCAATGTCGTCAGTACGATTCTGAACACGAACACCGAACTCTTTAAAGCATTTCACCATGTTCGATGCATTGTCGGTGACTGTAGATACAACTTTTCTATAAGATAAACCATGCTCCGAGTTGATCCTGTCCAATATTCCAGCAATTTTATCAAAGCTATGTGTTCCACGAAATCTTCGGCATGCCAGTGCAGCTGATCCTCGCGACAAGTCATCATTGATCTGTAATGTAAGAATATAAAATCAATGTTTGTATGAACATTTTTTTAAGCTTAATTTAATAATATTGGTTAGACACGCACCAGCTAAACTGCGCCACCAAACATTGAAGAGAAGAACTATGTGATATAAAGGAGGCAATTCAGCGATGAGTCGCCTACCATACCACCACATCAGTGACCCATCCCATAAGAGCAAAATGTGGAAGAGTCCATATTCACAGCCTGTGAATATGGACTCTTCCACATTTTGCTGTGAATCAGACACAATGACAGATGACAGAATCAGTGAATTAGTGTGAAATTACTGTGAATCACAGCAAAATGAAGACTCACCAAATTAATGAATGAGGAACACATGTCGAATAATTGAAAAGATTATACTATAAGTCTATCAGACTATCAGTCTATCACCAATGGTCAATTTATCAATTATATAAAAATAATACACTAAATCAATAGCATACCCAATGCGCAGTGACTCCCATGAAACTGCGGTGATTAGTTGACCATATGTCGCATGTAACACACACATGGTCAACTGCTGCCAGTTTTGCTTGTATGTCTTCCTTCATTGTACTGGTTGTTGTTGCAAGAGATCTAGCCAGGGTGCGTCTAGATGGCACCTGAACAGCCGGGTTGACGTCTGAAAAAAATATTTAAAAATTAAAACAAATACAATAGATTAGCTATGGAAAAAATATCAAAATATTTAGCTAGGCTAGCGATAGTCTAATGTTCATACAAATAATATGATTAATTATTTTAATCAGATATTAGCTATGGAAAAAATAGCAAAATATTTGAGTTATACTAACATGAAAGAAGATCCTTAAATTCATGTAGTTCAACTAGGCTCAATGGTAGGAGCCCATTAGCCACAAGCGAGAGAATCTTCTTTTCAAGGATATCCTTGCATATTGGTGGTCCTGGTTTTTGCTTGGAAATGTGGAACATGCTTAGTGTTGACTGCTTGGCAATTTTGGCAGGGCCAGCATTGCTGCCGCTGGCATCTTCTTCTTTAGCTGGACGCTTGCGAGATTTCTTCTCCGATTCATATTCACCCAAAAGATCCGAATGTAGTTTCTGCACAAGAAAATAAATTATTATCATGCGGAGAGACTTCTTGAACACCCTGTATAATATTTATCAGAGTATCAAACTTCTAGTTGAAATTAATACTTAACAAGATTCTAAAATTTTGTTATCTTTAACTAAAATTATTTTCACCATGATCAGTGCATTTTTATCCTATGTTAAATTGAAAGCCGAATTTCGTCCTTCAGTAACTAAATAGGAGAAATTACAGACATGGATCAGACAGAGAGAAAGACAGATACACCTGGCGTTTTATTATAGTTGGATATCGGCAGTTTTTAATGTAGTTACTAGTCCATAATCTATTAATATCTGAAGTGCACAATATATTCAAATGGACGTCTATGTAAATGTAGCATTAGTCTTGTATGGCACCAGTCACTTAAAATATGACTTGAACCATTATGTTAATGTTGCTACTTACTACTTAGTTACTAAGTAGTACTAACCCTGAGGTGCCTCAGAAGATTGCTTGTTGAGTCGAGGCCAGCAGACAGAATTGTAGTTTTCTTTGTACACTGCCTACAAATAACTTTGATACTGTTTCCAGTTTTTTCGACAATTTGAAAATATTTTCCGTTCAATAGCACAGATTGATCCTTATTACCAACATTGTTATCTAAATATATTGAATACTGTTCTGGTGACAACCTAGAATATTTGGTTCCCTTGGGAGCCTGTTGAAGTTGTAAAATTGCACTCATTATTAAAAAATTCAATCTGTAAATAAAATATGTTTAGAATTAATTTATTATGAATACGGACCTATAGGCTATATTTTATGCCTATATATAATAATATATTAATAGAACACTTTTAACATAATTGCACAGTAAATTACACTTTTTACGAGCCTAAATTCCACAGCAACTACACCTTCCGATGTGAAAATATGTATAATATACATATTTTCAGATCGGCTCTTTGTCTTAAATAATGCATTTATATATTTCCCATAGCATTTATATCGTTGCTTAGGCATGAACTAACACACACGGAAAATTTTATGACTCTAGGCTAGGGTTTAAAAATACGTTTTTGACTACTAAAATATGATTTTCATCGCTCTGCCGGGGGCAGAAGATGATTACCTATTAAGCTGAGATTTTGCAGAGGCTATTTTCTCATGCATGCGCAAGTTTTTGTCTCTATTAGAATATGGAAATCGAAAAAAAATGTAAAATCGATCCACCCTAGTGACCATGTCTGCGTGCTTCCGATTTTAAAATTCTCGACCACGCTCTATTCTATTGTATTCTATATGTATTCATATGGACTATGGTCTGCCAATAAACTTTTTCATTTTCATTTAATACTGAAGATTTAAGACTCCTTAAGTTATTGTGTTTCCGCGTGGCAGAGTTAAAAAGCGCCAAGTCTATGAAGCGGGTTGACGCTTTTTTATGCCGTAAAAGAATGCTGGCTCTTTTTATCATCGAAACTAACTCGATTTTCACCGTAAACGCTTTTTTATACCGAGAATAACACCTTTCTTGTCAGCGCCAAGTCACAGACTGCCCTCTCGGAAGCTGCGAGAGGGTCTCTTGGTACCTTTTGGCACGAATTTAATTTTTGAAAAATGTCGACTTGGCGCTCTTTTTAACTCTGACACGCAGATTTAGAAGCATAAACCTGATATTAACGAATACACTTGTCTTGTAGACTTGAATATTGTTAAGTTAATGGTATGTAATCTTAATTTTAGTACACAGTATTTTAATTTTAATTGTTAACAATTTTAGTGTTGTATATTTTAACTATTTTGTCTCGCTTGTTTTAGAACTTCTGAGGATGGAAACAGTGTTTTCCGATATATAATATATACATACAGGGTGTTTCATAACATGTGGGACGCACTTTCAAGATGGATTCGGGACCTGTAAACAATGAAAAAAGATTATATAAACATATGCCCGAAATCGCTTTGTTTCCGAGTTACAGCCCGTTTTGTGTTCCAGCAATTCTTTCCGCAAACTGTTTACAAACACTGCTTGCCGACAATGTGAGTGTGGTCGAGACTTATTTCATTATGGCCTTGCCGATTGTAATGTTTCGTACATTCTATGACATTCAATATCGTTGAGTATAGAGCTATTAGTCAGTCAGAGGTGCATCGCGGTGTTTCATTGTTCGTATTCGTAACTTCTTACCGTGAATAAGTGCAGTCCAGTGAAAAAAAAGAAAACTTAAAAGTTTTTGTTCTATTTAGTGATAGTGTGCATTTGAAGTGAGAATAGAGGCTTATTCAAACAGAGAAATGGCAGACATGTATCTCATGTATGGACTTGCCGAGTGTAATGCAGCCGCAGCAAGACGTCTGTTTGCGGAAAGGTTTCCGAATCGCTGTCTGCCAGCTAAGAAGACCTTTCAGAGAATAGACGAGCGTCTTGGTGATAGAGGATCATTCAACAAGCGAGTTTCAGACGGTGGTAAACCAATCAGCACCAGAACTGTTGAGTTGGAGGAGCGGGTCCTGAATCGCGTGGAGGAACATCGTGGTGTCAGCACCCAAAGGATAGCAGCAGCAGAGGGTTAAGATGCACAACTGTGTGGAGAATTTTACGGGAACAACAGCTGAAATGCTTCGCCAACGTGTAGAACAAGGATGCCAGAAAATCCGAGCAATACCTGGAATGTTTGAACGCGTCAGACAGTCTATGACGAGGCGTGTTCAGGCGTGTATTCAAGCGCAAGGCGGTCATTTTGAGCACTTCCTTTATAGGTAAGGCGGATACTTGCTAGAACACATAACGGGCTATAACTCGGAAACAAAGCGATTTCAGGCATATGTTTATATACACTTTTTTCATTGTTTTCAGGTCCTGAATCCATCCTAAAAGTGTGTCCCACATGTTACGAAATACCCTGTACATATTAAATTTTGGGTTTGTGTATCTATACCTATATCGTTGTTTTTAAATATAATTTATTTTGACTGAAAGTAATTTATATTCCTGTCCATTTTTCTTTAGTAAATAGCTTTTGTTCATCGTGGAATTATGTTTGTCTTTGAACTGTTATAGCCGTTAATAGGAAAAACCCAGTGAAGAAATTAAACCTTTAAAATTTGAGATTTATTTAACCTTTTCTTTGTATAAATATCGGAGGATCCAGAAGATGTACGTTTTTGCAAATAATCTCATTTTTGATAAATTTACCATTGATCGATTATAACGTGGCACCAATAAATGGTATTCAGTTAGAGGGCCAGAATCTGGCAAAGCGCTCAGGCCAATTAATGTGGCCTATTGCGCTAACTCAAGGATTATCAATATCAGGACCATCGGGACGTGGCATTAATGGTGTCAAAGTCCTTTTTTTTTTATTAAGCGAAATTTCGCAACAAAATTTCCACAATATTTGATTTTAAAATTACTCTTGAAAGCTCCCTACTCAAAAAAATTTATAGAATTCTCTGGGGGAGGGGGGGGGGAGTAGTATTCTTTTGCTTAGTTTTACAACTACATTAAAAAAAAACAATACCTCTAAAGAACGAAAGTTTGGATACGACTTTTTTACTTTATTATTTCATCTTAAGTTAACTGAAATTATTTCATTTCTGCAAGTTTTCTCCTTCCACTTTTTTCACATTTTAACTTAAGTTTCTCATCTTTTGTAATGTTTTTGCTTCGTGGTCTTCATGTTTTATTTTAGTTTTTATGATTTTAGTTTTGTGTTCGTTTGGTAGCAAAAGTTTTCGAGGGAATTTTCAAACTTTATTGTTTTTAACGTGTCCAGTTTTATTTCATATTTCTCTTATTTAGCTTCATGTTCTGTTTTAGTTAAGATTGTTGGATACTCTTTTTTTAACCATTTTAACGCAGATACCTCACGCAGTTTACTTTAACCTTTGTATTTTTATACACTAGGTTTCCATAATCCCAATTGCTTCACCACACTTTCATAACCTGTTTCCATAAGTCCAGTTGCTTTATCACACTTTCATAGCCTGTTTCTATAATCCCAGTTGCTTCACCATACTTTCATAACCTGTTTCCATAACCCCAATTGCTTCAGCACACCTTTATAACCTGTTTCCATAATCCCAATTGCTTCAGCACACCTTCATAACCAGTTTCCATAATCCCAATTGCTTTACCACACTTTCATAATCCAGTTTCCTTTACTCCCCTTTCTTTACCACGCTTTCATAACCCAGTCATCTTAATTTCCATTGTTTCACTGCATTTTCATAACCAAAGTGTAAGCACAGTATGAAGCATTTCAGTTCTCTTTATTTTCATTTGCTTCTCATTTTTGTTCTCTCTTTTCTAACTTTTTTAGCGTGTCTCGAGTGGATCTTATGGTCTTTGTTCGGTGATGTAGTCGAGATCACCATGGCCGAGACCGAGACCAGAAAAAAGGTCTCGAGACCGGTCTCAAGAAGCCCTACATCACTGGCTTTGTTGGCCTATAACTTCCGTAACTTCTCACTACCCATTTTCTAACCCCTTTTGTTCATACTCCGCTCCGTCTCGTGGTTTTGTAATAATTTCTTTTGTACTCATTCTTTTTGGGAACTTTTCGTTTTTTGTCCGTCGCCGAGATTAAATTTCGAATCACGTCTAAATTTGGTTTGAAATGCTGCTGATCGGAGGTCCCGCGAGGCCCAAATTCAAACTCAAAATAATGGTCGCTGGAGAGGGTCTCTTAAGTCATTAAAAAGAGGAAAGTTTTAGGACCCCCCCCCCCCCCACGATTTCCTTCCAGATTTAACTGAGGTTTAACAGGGATAATGTCCTTGCGAATGTGGAGTAAGACAGGGGGGAGGAAAATAAATGTAATATACAATGAAATGTACACCAGGGGACGAGAGCAGAGGAGAAGACAATAAAGGAAGAAAAGCTGCTCATATATAGAAACTAACGAAGATTGTTTGCTGACGGTGAAAGAGAGGTCAGAATATATATACACACAGGGTGTCCCATAAGTCCGGTCTCAGGAAAATTTATTTTAAATTAAATTTACCAAAATAATACGTTAAAACTAAAACAAATGTTCAAATTGATGTCTTGTTTTGGGACCCTTTTTCTTGTTGCAGGTAGAAAAACACGCACTGGCTAATATGGAATGTTATATACTGGTGAGAAAAAGGGCTCCGGAGGCCTTTACCTGTTACAAAAACAAAAGGTAAATTACGAAAAAAATTTAAATTTAATTTAAAATAAATTTTCCTATGAGACGGGACTTATGTGACACCTTATATATATATATATATATATATTTTTTTATAAGAATGATTTATTGCGTGTATTGGTTTTTGTCTGTATCTGAAAAGTTCATTTTTCATCATCTTAAACAGGTTTCTCAGCAGGCGTTTTCTCTATTTCCTTCTGCTTCCTGCTTCCGTATTATTTTTTCTCTTCCTTTCTTATCTCTTTGTTTCCTTTCTTACGGTCGATTCGTCTCGTGAATTCTTTCCTGTAATTTATTTTCCGTGTCGTACTTACAGTTGGTTTACAGTTCCTCTCTATCTTTGATGACGGGTTTATTTAAAGAGCCGTAAATTTCCTATTGTGAAACTGTAAAATGGAAAAAAACACATTCAGAAGGTAATTACATCGTTTAAATAGGTATTACTTATGTATGCAAATAGACAGTGTTGAGTAAGAAATGAATTTATGTCATGTATGTGCGAGCCGCCATCCTTTGGAATTTGATCGAAGACGCCGCCACCCAACCCCAGGATAGCCTATAGTACTGGGTTAGTAATCTGAATGTTCCGCGTCTCAGCCCGAATTTTAGATTTCAGCGATTAAGGAGTCTTCTTTGGGTCTCCGTCGATGGGTTAGTGGTCCGGATGCCACGTAAAACTGTAGGTCCCCTTTGTCATACGACCTAAGCAGGTACGGAAGAGGTTAAATGACCCAATTTAATTCCCGTTTCCTGTATATGAAATGCGTGTACGTACTCGTGTTTAACCGCGCCTCAATCATAAAAAACTTTGATTTTTAAATTGATTCTCAATCTGATTTGTACTAGGAAAAATTTTCTATTCCGAATCCAAAGTAGTCTTCGGTACAGTGATTCAAAAGTGATTTAGAAATAAAGAATTCCGATTTAGGTTTGAATTCTGAGTTCGACATAAATATAGAATTCATTTTCATATTGAGTTTCACTTTCGGCAAAAAACTAAAACATCCTACCGAGAGCCGTAACTTAGACGGGATTCGGATCCGAATCCGGATTAGAAACCAAATCTTTAGACCTTGAAGTATATGATAGGATAGTAAATCAAACTAAAAGGTATAATCCCACTCGATGTGATTACCATTTCATTTCGCGTCCAATACGGAGAAATCCAAGAGACACTCAAAGGATGCAATTGTTAAAATGATCTCTTCCCATTTCATCATATTGTCATTTTCATTCACGGCTTTCTTTCCTACTTTAGGCTAGGCTAGGCTAGGCTAGGCTAGGCTTGGCTAGGCTTGGCTTGGCTAGGCTAGGCTAGGCTAGGCTTGGCTTGGTTCGGCTTGGCTCGGCTTGGTTTAAAATTTATTTAAACTACCGTAGAAAAAGAAATAATATTATTTAAACGATCTCTTCGTAAGTATCTAAAAATTAGTTCCAATAATATTTAAAAAAAAAAGATTTGGTTGAAATAAAAATATATAAAGTTGAGTTTAACTGAATCCATTATGAAAAGAATTTTGCGGTCGAGAATCCTATTATTATACGATAAGTCCATGAAGCAGAAAGGAATGTTTTGGTCTGTTCTGCATTTAAAATTTTCTTATTTAATCACGTGTGTATATATATATATATACACCATTCTCTGAAGGGGCGTATCGACAGTAGACATCGACGAAAGTACCAAAACATATCTTATATATATATATATATATATATATATATATATATAAATTAGTTGTTGATCCAAAAGTGTAGAGCAAGCCTGAGGTGATATGGATGCATACGTGATTAGAACGGCCCCAGGACCTAAACCAGGAGTGTTTGCAACGTATATTAATGATACAAACATAGAAATCATTACGACTTTGACTGCTCATTGGATTGCAATAATTTTGGCTTCAACTGTACGGTGATGAAACACTGCTCGTACCTTGATATAAGTGGTTCTCTCTCTCTCTCTCTCTCTCTCTCTCTCTCTCTCTCTCTCTCTCTCTATATATATATATATATATATATATATATATAATCAGTGGCGATCGGTGACAATTATGTATAGGGAAGCATGCATAGCCTATTTTATATATATATATATATATATATATATGTTATATATAGCGCCTCGGTGGTGTAGTGGTTAGCGTCGCTGACTACGAATCCATCGGCCCCGGGTTCGAGACCCGACAGCAGCCGGCGCGCAGCAAAACCCAGCTGTTCATCCTTCCACACAATAAAGTAGGTAGTTGGTAGATAAATGGGTACCCTAGGTGGCCTAGTGGTTAAGACGCTGGGCTGCTGATGGGGCGTGGTTTGGATTCCACGTTAAAGTGTAGGTGGAGTGAAAAGCTTGACCTTTGTCAGAATGAACAATTCGGGCGGAAGCAAACCAAAGGTTATATATAAAATAGGCTATATATATATATATATATCTCAGGTCATCCCATAAGTAATGTCGTTTTTTAGATCGGAATTTGAAGGACAAAAAAAATTCGACTGAAACTTTTTAATCTAGTATATATTTTCCATCGGAATCAATGACACTGCCAACGTCCTACAAGCTTTTCAATGCCATGTTTATAAAATTCAGGCGGTTTTGAGGCAAAAAACGTACAAAGACTGTTGTGCAGGTCATCTAAAGCAGTATACTGTTTCTCGTCAAGATAGTTTTGCAGACTCCTGAAGAGATAATAATCTGAAGGCGCAAGGTCTGGAGAATATGGAGGATGTGGAAGTTTTTCCCACCCAAGCTCCTCAATTTTTGCAGAAGTGATCCGAGCGGTATGAGGACGTGCGTTGTCGTGGTGGAACACGATTCCTTTCCGATTAACCAAAGAAGGTCTCTTTTCTTTTAGTGCAGTGTCCAATCCATCCAGTTGTTGACAGTAGACTTGAGCGGTGATTGTTTGGTTGTGTGGTAAGGTTTCAAAGTGTATTACACCACCTTTATCCCACCAAACACTAAGCAACACCTTCCGAGGGTGAAGATTTGGATTTGGCTGTGGTGTCGCTGGTTCTCCGGCACAAACCCACTGTCGACGGCGCATAATATTCTTGGTACAGTATCCACTTTTCATCACCAGTCACTAAACGGTGCAAAAACGGATCTTGGAGTTCACGGGAATGAAGAGCTGTGCTAATGTTTACCCGCACCCTCAGATTGTCGACCGACAATTCATGTGGCACCCATTTTCCTAACTTAGGCACTTTCCCGAGTAGTTGCAAATGTCGATGGATGGTGGACGGGGATGAATTGAGTTTCTGGGCCAATTCTTCGACAGTTGTTGAACAGTCTTCTTCAAGTGCGGCTAACAGCAGGTCATCATCAAACTCAGCAGGGCGTCCAGAGCGTGCTGCATCTGTCAAACAGCAGTCACCATTCCTAAACTTTTGAAACCATATGAAAATAAAAACCCACTCTAATAGACAGAGTTTATTTCCACAACAGTTTCGATGCCCACTCACATCCTCCTCGGGTGGATATAGAAAAACGAATGAACGAGGAGGATGCCAGTGGGCATCGAAACTGTTGTGGAAATAAACTCTGTCTATTAGAGTGGGTTTTTATTTTCATATTTTGACCTTCACGTAGAAAAAAGTGAAGTTTTTGGATAATCTTAAGGAAAGGTCCCGGTTCTTAATACGTAGTACAGAGATTTAACATATTAATAATATGAAAGATTATATTTTTCTCAATAAAATGCACCCCTGCGTTTTTATTTTTATTAAGGATAAGTAATTTTAATTAACGTTTTTAAAGTGGACGGCGTTTCTTGCGCCTGCAGCGTTGTGTGCAAATTAGATAAGTGTTGACAGAAATTTAACGCCTAAGTACGGAAGGCGGAAAATTTACTTCCTGGGGTACCTCTCACGGGCGTACTTCTTAAAGGCCTTCCCGAACTGTGAGGACTGCTTCCACAACTTCCTTCTCCAGGCGGCGAAATTGTATAATCCAGGATATTAATGGGTAGGTAACATTTATATACACGTTAGGTTAGGTAGGTTAGGTTAGGTTGGTTAGGTTATATTTGTTAGGTTATATTTGTTGAGGGGGTGGGGGAAAGTCATAAACGAGTGATTTGCGACTGAAACGGATGTCAAATTCGAATAAATCACATAGAAATACATCGGAAAAACATGTTTTATATAAAAAAAACTTCCCGGGACGCTTCCTTAAGATTTACCAAGTTTTTTTGCATTTATTTTGAAACCTTCTTTGACATTTCCTCACATGCAGAATATCATTGCCATAAACGTTCTGAATGTTTCGCGTTGCTTCAGTAGCACTATTCCCTTTTTTGAACTCGTAAAGCATTATATGCCTGATATGCTCTTCTGATACCGCCATGTTTATGAGGGGTTCACATAAAGCAAAACACACGTCTTCACTGGTCAAGGTCTGTAAAGTATGTAGCGAAACACGATAGATCTCCTCATATATAACCTTCGGAAAATTTATGCTTAAACCGAGTAGGACTAGTTTAAACTTTATCGTATAAAACGACATTACTTATGGGATGACCTGATATATATATATATATATATATATATATATATCGTGTGGTCCGAAAAAAATGACGCATTTTTTAAAAATTAATATCTCAGTAACCCCCTTCCTTATCATGACAATTTTTATATGCACGATACTTTCAAACTTCTTTTTTTGAATGCAAGAAACGGAATTCTGATATCTTTTATAGTTTTCTCGCAATTAACAAAAGTAACAACATGGGTCAAAAAAACGAATATCATGAGAAAGGAAAAATTGAATCAGAAATTTAACTAATTAATTTACAGTAAATGATCGATTGGACCACCACTCTGTTGACACACTAATCTAAGTCTTTTCTTCCACACAAAAATAATACTACTTACTTCATTAATGCCAATTTCTTGCCAAGATTCAAGTATTTTACTTTTTAATTCTGATTCGGTGAATTTTTCTCGTCGACCTCGGTAAACCTTCTCTTTTAGTAACTCCCAAATTGAGTAGTCCATAGGATTACAATCTGGGCTTTGTGGTGGCCACTCATTTTTCGTTATTAATTTTGGTGTATTGCTAATCAGAAACGACTGTGTGGCGTAGCTTGTATGCGACGGTGCTCCATCTTGTTGAAATATGAAATCATTTTCTTGATACAGGCGACGACAATCCGGCAACAATTTTGTTCTTAAAAGTTCAATGTAATTTGCAGAATTCACCTTTGTCTTTTCAGTTTCAATAAAATGAACATCTGTCTTGCCATTCCAAGAGACCCCTGCAGATATCATAACCTTTTTGGAGAATCTTGACGTTTCATGATACAATCTGTTTATTGAAATGTCACACTTTTTACCACGCCCGTAGACAACATCATTTTGACGGTTTCGCGGAATTTCTAGAGTGAAATCTTTTTCATCCGTGAAGACTATCTTTTTAATATCAACGACAGAGAAATTATCAAGTAACTTTCTGCACCTTGTTTTTCTTTTATCCTTAACAGTATCACTTTTTCTAGAAGATACTATTCTTTTGAAGGCTTTTAGTTTTTGTGCTTTAATTATTCGGTGTACAGAAGTCTTTCCAATATTCAAATGTTTAGCAATTGTTCTTTGTGACAAATGACTTCCTGGTTTATCTTCTTGAGAGCAGATTTTATCGTTGATGTAATCCACATTTTCTGGAACCGAAGCTGTTTTAGGTCTACCGCTTCCTGGTTTTCTGGCAGTACTTCCCGATTCGCGAATCTTCTTTAAGAGTCTTTCCACTGCACGCCTTTTCCACTCTTTGCCGGGAAACTCTTGCAATAACCTTCCAGTCTTCCATCCTTTTTCACAGTAACAATTTTTAATGAGAATACGATCTTCCTCTGACATCATCATTAAGGGTACTGACGAATTGTTAAAAAATAAAAATATCCACAATTTGACTTGTTCATTCCTGTAGAGTTTTGTAATAACTTGCAAAAATATCGCATGATATCGTATAAAAATGCTATCGTATAAAAAACGGATATTATATTGCGATTTTTGTTTTTTTGACCCATGTTGTTACTTTTGTTAATTGCGAGAAAACTATAAAAGATATCAGAATTCCGTTTCTTGCATTCAAAAAAAGAAGTTTGAAAGTATCTTGCATATAAAAATTGTCATGATAATGAAGGGGGTTACTGAGATATTAATTTTTAAAAAATGCGTCAATTTTTCGGACCACCCGATATATATATATATATATACAGTGTGTCCGTAAAGTCATGGTGGGATTTTAAATAGCTATATTATTGCAACGAAACATGATAATGAGATGAAACAATGCCAAATTGAAGAACAACTCTCAAAGTTGTATCTTGTAGTTAGTCTAGGCTAAGCTTAACCTTTATCTCGTAGTTAGTCTAGGCTGTCCACATGCCTATGTTGAACATGAGCGTAATAGCCCGAAAGTTAATGTGTGGTGTGCTCTAGCACGAGATCGAGTGATTGGCCCATTTTTCTTCGCGGAACCCACTGTGACGTCACACAACTACCTCGCTATGTTGGAACATTTTGCAGTACCCCAATTTATTGACATAATGTCATCTTTCAGCAAGATGGTGCTCCTCCGCACTATGCCAACGTTGTTCGAGAATTCCTTAATGAAAATTTCCACAGAGATGGATAGGAAGAGGAGGATGGAAGCCATGGCCTCCACGCTCTCCGGACCTGACACCTTTGGACTTTTATTTGTGGGGTTACGTCAAGCAAAGCGTGTACAGTGTACCCATTAGGGATATTCATCACTTGCACGAGCGAATCACGGAAGCTATCGCATCCGTCACTCCTGAAGTTCTTGGGCGTGTGTGGCTGGAATTGAATCACCGCCTAGATGTCTGCAGGGCTACCAGAGGAGCCCATATCGAACTACGTTAAATAAAGTTATTCTTTTAGAGTTGTTCTTCAATTTGCCTTTTTTTCATCTCATTATCATGTTTCGTTGCAATAATATAGCTATTTAAAATCCCACCATGACTTTACGGACACACTGTGTATATATATATATATTGCACACAGTATACACCAACCTCTTGTATTTATACACCAGCTCTTCCTCCTGTTCTTTGCAAATGCGTCGATTACATTATCGTGAAAATCACAAATCAAATAAATAACTGAACACTTAAAAATGCGCTCGAATTATATTTCAATTTGTGCACTTGGGGGGAGGGGGGGAGAAGAGGGCGGGGGAGAAAGTGGATGGGCAGTTGACGAACGACATTAACCTCAATATAACAACTTCACTTTGATTTACTCATAATTAAGCAAACTCTAATTGCAATTAACTTGTATTTCTTCTTCTAAAAATATATTTGGTAATAATTGCCAGTTATTGTTATTTAATGATTTAAGCTCATTAATTAAGCGCTTTAAAAGGATTCCGTTAACATAATAGCAGGCATAAGCAACTGTCGATGTTGCTTCCACGATCCACGTTTTGCTTAAATAAATTAATGCGTTTATAGGTCTGTTTCCATCGGTGAATATTTTTTATTCTTTTAAGACATAATATTAATTCATCCCCAAGTATAGTTATCAATAATTTTATTGTATATTATTTATTACATTTATACTATCGTATAAGCAGTGAAATTATCGGTGAATTGACACAATTTTTATAAAACACGAATATAGTAAGTCAAACAAAAGAAGCAATTCTCAAGGTTGCTTCCACTGGCGCCCGTCTCGGCGCAACAAAATTATTGCTCTCCCCCTCCTTCTTCAATGCACTGATTTGAATTTCGAGCTTTTTGTGTTAAAAAAAAATATTTGAAAGGAGTATAGGCTAGTGATAATTTATCATAATTTTATCGTCATTAATATATATATATATATATATATATATATATATATATATATATATATATATATATATATATACTGTATATATATATATATATATTAATCGATGCGTTTAAAGCTCAAGTGAACGAACATAGTGTAACATAGAACATCGTTTCGCCCATACGCCAATTTGAGAGTGGAAGCAGCTCGCAGCAGCATTCCCAAGCAAGTAGGGGGATCAATGTACTGAGAGGTACTGGGAGGGGCAAGTGTGTTACTAAAACCTTCGCTGATTCTCCCTTAACATGTACATTGTACATTTGTACACAATGTACAGTATACTAAATTTGTTGCGGATTACCTTAGCCGTTTAGGCGTGTATAAACGAACATATAGAACAGACAGACATCATCATCATATATATATATATATGGCCCCACTCCTGTTCATTATCATGCTAACAGACATAGACAGCGGAGTAAACAGCAGTAGTATAGTAACATCCTTTGCAGACGATACAAAGATCAGCAGAAAAATCAACGATGTACATGACGTGGAGGCCTTGCAGAGGGACACGAACAAAATATACAAATGGTCAGAAGACAACAACATGTCATTCAACGCCGAGAAATTTCAGCTCTTGAGATATGGTAAAAGAAGAACTTAAACAGACTGCATATTATGCTCCAGTGAGACAGGAAATTCAGAGAAGCACGAAAGCGATCGATCTCGGGATAATAATGACAGATGATGCGAAATTCGAAACACAAAATCAGATAGCGATAAATAAAGTAAAAAGAGTCGCCGGACAGGTTCTAAGAACGTTCAAGAGAAGAGACAGGACAGTAATGATTCCCCTGCTAAAAACACTGATTATACCAAAACTTGAATACTGCTCAGTTTTGACGTCCCCATATAAAAAGGAAGAAACTAATAAACTAGAAGAAACGCAAAGGCATTTCACAGCCAAGATTGATGGCTGCAAAGAACTCAACTACTGGGAAAGACTACGTAAACTAAATCTGTACTCACTGGAAAGAAGAGAGAGGTACATCATAATCTACATATGGAAAATGATCGAAAAACTGGTACCAAACCTAAAACTAAACCCAATTACCATTCAAACAACACTGGAAAATAGGAAAGGCAGAATGTGTAGTGTTCCCAAATTAAAGGCCCGACAAGGGACCTCCTCAGTCCTCAACCCTGAAGGAAAATAGCTTGGTTGTCAGGGGGGCCAAGACTTTTCAACCAGCTTCCTAAGGACCTCAGAAACGTAACGGGGGTCAAAGTTGAAGTCTCCAAGAAAAGACTGGATGCCTGGCTCAGGACAGTACCAGATGAGCCGGGCGTGCCGCTATGTACGGTGGAGAGCGCAAGAAAGCAACTCGCTCCTCCACCAGGCCAGACCTAGAGGCGGGGCCACCAGCTTGACCTCCGTGTGAAGAGAGACCAACGCACGAAACAACATAAGTTTAAGTAAGTTTAAGTTTATATATATATATATACAAAGAAATAGTAATAATAATCAAAAAGGGGTAATGATAGTGAGGGGAAGGAAAAATGTTAGTTGGTTGGTGTTAAGTGGTGTGTGGTTGGTTACACATATTATTAAACTGTTTGAAGTTGAAAAGCGTTTTGTTCATTTAAGGTTTGTTTAGTTTCATTTATGTAGAGGGATTAAAACTTTTTTTTACCTTTTTACAGGCGATTTATGTAGATGGATTAAAACTTTTTAATTTATTTAAGGAAAGAGATGTTGGTCGTGATTTTAAAATTATCTTTGTTACGGATCGCCGAATATTCAAGTTTGTTTAGAAGGAATCCTCACTCACGTTTATCCATCCTCAATTTCAATTGCGTTCCACGTTTTGTCCGAAGAAGGTGCTGGCTGCCATTGCAGTCAGGGCACGTATAAACAAGAGAGGACTTCTTTTATTTGGGTAACTTTTCTTTGTGGCGGAAGAAACTCTGTACTGAAAAAAAATTTATACCAATGAATTTAAAGTTACACTTTAGGTGAGCGTCAATAAAAAGGATCTGGGCGCAGTGGAAAGATTTTTTTTTTTTTTTGTATAGTAATTCCAGGCCAAGGAGTTTCAAGGAAATACTAAGAGAGAGAGAGAGAGAGAGAGAGAGAGAGAGAGAGAGAGAGAGAGAGAGAGAGAGAGAGAGAGAGAGTTACAAGGAGTTACAAGGAAAAGAAGTACCTCAAAAGGCCTTGCGGCCCATACCGAGGAGGTACCAATGGCAACGGGTGGCAGGGAAAATTTTGTCTTTCAACTATGCTAGCAGTAGTAGAAAACTGGATAGAAAAGTAGAAGGCTCTCTCCCCACCCTCCGCTCCCTCCCTGCCAGAGGCAGGTACGGAAAAAGGTTGAAGAAAATACCTTGACCCTGGAAAAGTAGCCAAGGAAATTTTACAGGAAAGTGGAGAATATATAAATAGCTCTATATTTAGCTTGCTCACAGAGACACCGAGCAAGCGAACTCCTGCAGAGTTTTCTGAGGTTTTAGAGAGAGAGAGAGAGAGAGAGAGAGAGAGAGAGAGAGAGAGAGAGAGAGAGAGAGAGAGAGAGAGAGAGAGATTGTAGATAATCCAAGCTTTAATACAACGCTCTAAATTCAATAGGTATTGTAACTAAAATATCTTTTCTTTTTACCCAAGGAGGTATTATGGTTTTCTTCCTAAACTCCTAAACTGGCTAAACACCGAAAGAGAAAAAGAATTGACGTAACGAGTCACGATGACGTCAAAGAATGTTAATATCATTTTTCTCTTCTCTCTTCTATTGTTAACTTAATGCTATGATGACGTTGATTAAGATGAACTAAAATTGGGGCGCGTGACTTTTGTTTTCATTTGTCTTGAGAAAACAATTATCAGGATGACGTTTGTATAGAAGAATACGTCGAAAATAATAGGGGGACATTCACATAGCCAATTCTTTTCATGGAAGCAAGAAAAGCAATTTGCGAACGTGGACCCCCAGTGGGGGGGGGTCCCATTGCACTCTTGTAATCTTGTATCTCGTAGAGTTTTTAAAATTGCATAACGGTTTGTAGGTGTAGCAACTTTTTTAGATTTCTTATGAATTTAATTTTAATTGTATTTCTGGTATCCATTTTTAGCCACTGAAAAGGGAAAATTTGATTTTTGAAACGTTCATTTGCACGATCTCTGAAATTAAATGGTGAACGTTTGTACTTTGCTACTTTTGTTTAACACTATAGATTTTTGTTTTTTCACACACACACACACACACACACACACACATATATATATATGTATATATATATATATTGGATCCATAATGACCTCGATAGCCATAATCCATAAAACGTAAAGCATATGGCGTTTGCTTAAAAATGGCGCAACAGCAGCGGTGGTTACCACCGACCCGAGATTTACGCGTCCGATCGACTTAAATGCACAACACAATTTCGTTATACTTACCATTTTTGGTTCGTTTGTAACGCCTGTCGAGCCGTTTCGGTGTTCAATAAGCCACGATCGATGACGGAGGCATGCCTCCTCACCTTTGGGAAAGGAAGGGAGGCGGGGAAAGGGGTTGTTGTTCTTCTGCAGGAGAATTTGTGTTTGTGCGCGTAAAGACTGGTGTTGAAATACCATGCAGTGGCGGGGAGGTAAGGTGGAGTGTGATGGGAGAAGTACTGTATATAAAAGGTGAATTAACTGTTCCTGCGTCGCAGTCATTCGCTCGAAATAGTGGTAATGATTGTGTACTTATATAAAATATAGGATTTATTTGGAGTACGGAAAAAGGTTGAAGAAAATATCTTGACACTGGAAAAGTAGCTAAGGAAATTTCACAGGAAAGAGGAGAATATATAACCTCGAACATATGTGAGGTGGAGAGCAAAAGAAACCAACTCTCTACTTCACCAGGCCAACTCTAGAGGAGGGGCGACAAGTTTGACCTTCGTGAAGTGAGGAATCATCGCACGGAACATTTGAAAGGAAAGGTATGGTTTTAATGTTATGCAAACTATTTAAAGCTTTATTTACCGAGGTATCGGTCCAACAAGAACCCCCTTGACCCCCTTCAGGCAATCCCCAAAAAGATTAAGAGAGAGAAAAAGGTTAAACTCTCTGTCTACACCCATGTACACGCAAAGCCATCATACTGGCAAAGCGATGAAATGCTTCTACAGGGGTTGAAACTGGAATTGAGAACAGAAATCAGATTTTCCACACCATGCCCTCACCCGTCACGTGCATCCAGCCACCCAAGAGAAAGACGATAAAAAAGAAATCCTGACGGTGAAACGCAACTCTACAGTACCTTACCTAATTCATGCCATGCATTTTTTTAAAGTTTTTTTGTTCGTGGTGAAATTGTGTTTCTACAAATTAGTTTTCTACTCTATTCTTAGACATATTAACAAGACAGGCAAGTGTGTAAGCGTGTTTTCTGTAATTGGATGTCTGTGATGTGTGTGCCTGCCAATTCTTTGAATGTAGCCGAATTTCAACTTGGGTCTCCCGCCGTGAAAGGTGTTTATGCAGCAAGTGATTTATTGAATCGTTCATACTTCGCGTTGTTGAGAGAGAGAGAGAGAGAGAGAGAGAGAGAGAGAGAGAGAGAGAGAGAGAGAGAGAGAGAGAGAGAGAGAGAGAGAGAGAGAGAATATTTGAATATTTTGGGAGCGGAAGGAGGACTGCATTAGTTTGAAGAAACTCTTCTTATCAGGTGCAAAGGGGGGAAAGTTTTTTCACTTTGAAAACCATTTTATATATATATATATATATATATATATATATATATATATATAATTACACGTTTGTATAAGTCCAGTTCTCCATACTCACCAAACAAAGAGACCATGAAAGACATGCAGAAATGGAAAGGTGTGATTGATGCACTGCTCACTCGTACTGCTGCACTGAAATTTCCTTCACTACTTCCAGTTGATGGGTACTTGAATACACGCAAATATTTTCTGGCTAGGTGTGACAGTTGGGGGGGATTCATTTCATTTGACCCCCACTGCTCAAGAATGCCAGTGTCACTTTCATACTTCTCAACCTTATCTTTACACACACACACACACACACACACACACACACACACATATATATATATATATACAGGGTGCTTCATAAGTCCGGCCTCATAAGAAAATTTATTTTAAATTAACTTTACGAAAGTAATACATTAAAATTAAAATAAATGTTCAAATTGATGTCTTGTTTTGGAACCATTTTTTTTTGTTGCAGGTAAAGGCCTCCGAAGGCCTTTTCCTCAACAGTGTAACTCACTTCCATATTAGCCACTGCGTTATTCTACCTGCAACAAAAAAAAAAAGAGGTTCCCAAAACAAGACATAAATTTGAACATTTGTTTTAGTTTTAATGTATTACGTTTGTGAATTTAATTTAAAATAAATTTTCCGATCAGATCGGACTTATGGGACACCCTATATATATATATATATATATATATATGTAAAATCTTACTAAGATTATGTGAAAAAGCTCCTGGCAAAACCTGCCAACCGTGAGAATCTGAAAGCGTGCGGAGTGCATCTACTGCATCGTACATGTTTCAAACCTATTATTAGCATTTGCAATTTTCTAATCTATATTCGTATAATCTTTATGGAAATTGCCAGTTTTAAGGTCATAAAATGTGTAAAGGTTTGTGACCTTAATGTACTTTCAAGCTTTTTCTTTAGAATCAATCTTTTTAATTAATTTTATTATTATTATTATATTTGTAATTATACAAGTGAGACAGTTTGAGTTAATATATATATATATATATATATATATATATATATATAATATATATAGGCCCGGATTTAGCTACAGGCGAACTAGGCGATCGCCTAGGGCCTCGCGCCAAAGGGAGCCTCGCTCAAGCCGTTTTGCGCGTTCTGTTCAAGTGATATTAATGATTTAGAACTCTATGAAGAACTTAAAGTACTTTGCAGGTTTATACCTGAGAAAACAGATCTCGGAAATGCCCTTGTTATATAGTGCAAAAACAACTAAGTGAGATTTATCCTAATGTTTATGTTGCACTTCGAATAGTATTAACCATCCCAGTTACTGTTGCTTCGGCTGAAAGAAGTTTCTCGCGTCTCAAACTTATTAAAACATATTTGCGTTCCACCATGTCTCGAGCGAGATTGCAATCATTAGCTATGTTATCAATAGAAAACGATAAACAAATTCATTAGATTATTCTCAATTAATTGAAGAGTTTAGCTCTAAGAAAAGTAGAAAAGCATTGCTGTAATATTCAAGGAGCATCTGAACCAAATATTAAAGCATTAATATTTAGCCTGATAAGTCGATCGCTCACTATTATAAAAAATGAAATGTCAACATCTCTTATACATCACATATGAAAAACGTTTGTATACTATGGAAAGTCATTACCTATAACACTGGGGAACAAATTTCAAATTTTTGTCTATTGAATTAGATTTGACAGTTACTTCTAGGTAATTTCGGTGCGCTGAGCACGAATTTTTACTCGGTTTTGCTCTATCAGGTCCTGATTTTGCTCAACACCCCTCCTCTTTCGTCGTATTCATAAAAAGTTTTTTTTCTCAATACTCGCTGTCTTTTTGCAGTTACACATTATGCAACTAGGTTTTTATCTAGGTATTTGTACCTATTGTTATGGTATTGTTGTATTATGTATATTTTTATATGTAACACCCTAAAAATATTTTTAATTTTGTCATTTTTAACCCATTTTAATATTAGTAAATTAAGCTAAAAATATCATAGAATTCTAAAATTTTCTCGAGCGTTCCTGTTCTCTGTAGAGTATTCTAGAGGGACAACTAAAATATATAAAAGCGACTCGTTTCCAGAGTTAATCAGTCAATTCAATCAGTCAGTCAGTCAGTTGAGTTAGTTAATTAAGTTTGGGCATTAACATAATTTTGAATTGGCATATGATTTAGTGAGTAATTTTGTCATCGTGATTTAATATAGTTGATTTAATTAGACGTAATTTATATTGTACCTACTCATCCGTGTTTCTAGTTTAATTTCATAGATTGTAAGTACCTATTTCATAATAAGTACCTATTTAAACTAATTTTTGTGTTTATATTTCAGATTTTCTTAAATTTATATGAATTAAGGGCTTTAAATACCTTTACAAATTGGCAGAACAATCAAGCAATATGTCATCAAGCACTAGAAAGTTCAAATGCAAAAACAACCCTGATTCCTTCTGTTATATATGTGGAAATTTTACACTTCCACATCAACGAGCAAATATAACTGACTTCGTAAAAAGAGCTTACTTAGCTTATTTTGGCATAAAACTGGGGGACCAAGATAAATCGTGGGCTCCACATAAAGCCTGCACTATATGCATTGAAAGACTGCGACATTGGACGAAGGGTTCGGATTCAAAAATACCTTTTGGAGTTCCGATGGTAAGTTTATGATTTCATAAAACTACGTAATTTAATCACTAGTATACTGTAACTTACCTAAATGTAATTGTAACTTAGGTACATAAACAAAAATTTACAGAAAATGTTTATAAGAATCTCAAATATTGCATAAGGTTGAAACACATAGAAATGTTAAATGTTTGGGTGATAACTTTGATAAAATTCATAAAAACAAGTCTCTCGTCGCTTTGTTAACGCTTTACAATTTTTTTTCCATATCAGGTGTGGCGAGAGCCTACTAACCACGAGACCGATTGCTACCTTTGCTTTGTCAAGACTTCGGGCTTCACTAAGAAAAATAAACATTGTATCGAGTACCCAAATTTCGACACCGCGATACGACCTGTGCTACATTCAAATGAGATCCCCATTCCAAAATTTAAGGGTCTGCCAACTCAAGAATTAGTTGAAGATGTTCCTGAAAATATTGTTATGCACTTTGAGGAGTCAGACACCGATTTTGACCCCAACGTATTTGAAAGTCAAAACGATCCGCAAAAGTTTAACCAGGCCGAGTTGAATGATCTTGTAAGGGATCTAAATTTGCCAAAAAAGGCTGCGGAAATTTTAGCTTCAAGACTTAAAGAGAAAAACTTGCTTACTTCAAACACATACATTTCATTTTACAGAAAAAGAGAAGAAGAACTTGTTAAATATTTTAGAACAGAGGATAGTTTAGTATATTGCTGCGACATAGTTGGTTTGTTAAAGAAGATGGGGGTTGAGTCTTACGATGCAAATGATTGGCGCTTGTTTTTAGACAGTTCGAAAAGAAGTCTTAAGTGTGTGTTGTTGCATAATGGCAATCTATACGGCTCGATACCGATTGGGCACTCAACAAAATTAAAAGAAAAGTATGAACATATAGAAAAGGTTTTAAATCTTATCAAATATAGGGAGCACGAGTGGATCATATGTGTTGACTTAAAAATGGTTAATTTTCTGCTAGGACAACAAGGAGGGTATACTAAATATCCCTGCTTCCTTTGCTTATGGGACAGCAGAGCCAAGGAAGAACATTATTTCAAACAAATCTGGCCAGCACGAACATCACTTACTGTCGGAGAAAAAAACGTAATTAATCCACCTTTAGTGAGCAGAGATAAAATCATATTTCCTCCTCTGCATATAAAACTAGGCCTCATTAAACAATATGTAAAAGCTTTAGATACGAACGGCGAGTGTTTCAAATACATAACTTCAAAATTTCCAAGTTTAAGTTATGAAAAAATCAAGGCGGGAATTTTCGACGGTCCACAAATAAGAACAATGATTAAAGACAGCAATTTTCCTAATGTCATGAATGAACGCGAAAAAAATGGCTGGTTCTCATTCGTGGACTTGATAGAAAACTTTTTAGGCAATTATAGGGCAGATAACTACGAAGAAATCGTAAAAAAACTTTTAAGGGACTACAAAGAGTTAGGTTGCAATATGAGCATAAAAATGCATTTTTTGAATAGCCATCTTGACCAATTTCCAAGTAATTTAGGTGATGTAAGTGACGAACAAGGGGAGAGATTCCACCAAGATATCAAAATTATGGAGGAACGGTACCAAGGCCGCTGGGATTCCCACATGATGGCTGATTACTGCTGGTGCTTGAAAAGAGACCTGCCATCAACAAGCAAATACGCTAGAAAGTCTTACAAAAGAAAATTTTTGCCACAGTGAAAGCTTCATATCTGTTTGTTTTTTATTTTAAGTCATTTCTATCGTTATAATGTAATTTTACTGTAGTTTGAACTGCTTGTATTCATGAAACTTGAAAAAAAAATTTAACACGACTTAATTTTTTAGTCCTAATTTGAAAAATCCGGAAAATAGCACATAGGCTGTCGACAAGAATCAGGACCTGATAGAGCCAAACCGAGTTGAAATTCGTATTCAGCGCACCCAAATTACCTAGAATCAAGTGTCAGATATCATTCAATAAAATACGTGTTGCCCAGTGTAATATTATATAAATCTTAGAAATCATTGTCTTATATTTTCGATACAAATCTTGATTCATATTATAATTTATACTTATTTGTATGGTTTATTTATATTTCTTATACAATTTCCATGCGTGATTATTTTGGTTTGGTTTAATTTTTAAGTGCTGGCATAGTTCTGTCTATGCAGGATTCTAATGTTGCTGGTATAGTACCGATAATTAAGTCCATATTTTCATATACAGTATATAGGCCTAGGGCCTCGCAACTTCTAGATCCGGCCCTGTGTATGTATATATATATATATATATATATATATATATATGAGGGCAAATTAATCCAACAATGTCGTCGGTGGTTGTTGAAATTACATTAGCTCCTACATGTTACTTCTTTTGTTTCTTCAAATTTTTAATCATTTACACTTGCAATAAGGTAGGTAGGGGTTCCATTAAAAAGTTTTGAGAATGCGCTCTTTTTATCGTATACAACAATCACTTTTTCAAATTTCACTCGCGTGAGGATTTTAATTAAAAAACTCTAAATCAAATTACTATTACTACATGCTACCTCAGGATTTTACACACCCAGGTTTTTGGTTTATTTTATTTTAAGTTTGGTTAGGTTAACCTAACTTAACCTTACCTAAATTGAACCCAAAAAAACATCTCCTACAAGGTAGTAGCTCTTTTGCATGTAGGAGGAAAGTGATACAAACAAAATAGGACCGAATCGGAGCGAACGTAACTTAGCTATATATATATATATATATACAGGGGTTAGACAAAATAATATGAACACCTTGATAAATGGCGGTTTTTATTCTTAATATCGAGTTGGTCCTCCTTTAGCAGCAATAACAGCTGCAATGCGTCGGGGAATTGATTCATACAGCTTTTGGACAGTGGCTAGAGGAATCCTGAACCATTCATTCTTCGAGCAAACCCTGCTCCAGTTCCTCCAAAGACGCCGGCGGTGGGAATCGGCTTCTGACCTGCTGCTCCAACTGACACCACAGATGCTCGATAATGTTAAGATCCGGGGATTGTGGAGGCCAATCCAAGCGTTCTACTTCACTAACATGCTCTTCAAACCAGTTTTTAACGACCCCAGCGGTGTGGATTGGTGCATTACACTGGTATGCATATGAAATTTTGTTTGTCTGCTGTGAGGGTTTTTTCAACTCATATTATATAATTCGACCATGCTGAATTCGAAAATGACATTGGTTTTCGTCAATCAGGTCAGGTTTTTTCTCTATTGGTCATTTATTATAAGTCCAATTTTATCCCAAAATTTATTGATTTTTTTAGCTTAAACACTGTAGATACGAGTAATATTATAAGAACACTCGTGAAAAATGAAAACATTGTGTGAATAAATACTTTTATTCATACAGTGAATATGGAAAAAGTATAGTGAGGAAGGAATGAAGTTTTTTTGGCTTTCCGTCTGTGTTTTTCTTCGGGCACGTCTCGCTTCAAACACCAGCAATAGTCCGCCAGCATATTGATATCCCAGTTTCCCTGGTACCTCTCTTCCATTATTTTGATATCTTGGTGAAATCGTTCACCCTGTTCCTCTCTATAATCCCCGCAATTTTCAGGAAAATAGTCCAAGTGGGACCACAAAAAAGTGCATTTTTATGGACATGCGCGACCCATGAGCTTTGAAAGCTTCCATCAAGTTTTCGACAACGGACTCGTATTCTGGACTTCTACGCTTGCCAAGAAAATCAGTGACAACTGATTTGAATGCCTGCCAGGCATTCTTCTCAGTTGGAGTCATTGCGTTTTCGAACTGAGTATCCTTGATCAAAGTTCGAATTTGAGGACCATCAAAAACCCCAGCATTTAGTTTAGCATCAGATATATGAGGAAATTTACTCTCGAGATATCGGAATGCTGAACCCTCCTTATTCATTGATTTGATGAAATTTTTCATCAAGCCCGGCTTAATATGAAGTGGTGGGAGCAAAATTTTTGTTGGTGGTACAAGGGGCACTGAAACGACATTATGCGACCCAGGTTCAAAATTCTCTCTGGATGCCCATTCACGCTGTGCATAGTGCTTCTCATCGGCTCGGCTATCCCATTTGCAGAGGAAACATGGGTATTTCGTGTATCCCCCTTGCATTCCCAATACAAATGCCACAATCTGAAAAAAAATGAAAATATTTAAAGAATTTAGAGAATTTGTTCTATCAGATAAAAAAATCTATGCATTGGACTGTATCACTTCTGTGGGGAAGTTAAGTGTTCTTATACGCTCTCAAATAACCTTTGGAAAAACAACATAGTCAATAGCAATAGTTTACTTATGATATTAGTATTACCTTCAAATCTCCACAGATCCTCCAGTTATGTTGGTCGTATACGAGAGCATCCAGTAAAATTTTCATGTTATCGTAGCTCTCAGTAAGTTGTACGGAATGTGCTACAGGGACTGATGCAACCCTATTCCCAATATTGAGAAGTACTGCTTTCAAACTTCGTTTAGACGAGTCTATAAATAGCCTCCATTCTGATGCGTTATATGGCAGGCCCAAGGATTCGATTAGCCCCTCAACATTGCAGCAGTACACTAAGGAAGAGGTATTTTCGTGCACTGCAAAAAACTTGCGGAATTCTTCCTCTCGTTTCCTATACCAGGAGAATGTTGTTCCCGGAGCCAGCAAGTTGTCCTCTCGAAGTCGTGAGCCCAAGATCTCGGCAGCTAATTTGGAAAGTCCTAAATCCCTGGTAAGATCATTAAGTTTGGCCTGGTTGAGAGGCCTTGGCTCATTTGAAGCGGTATTTTGAGGTATATACGACTGGGACTGGTCATTGGCATTGGTCATTGATTCATCATCAGAATCATCGAAGTCCAGGGTTTGAGGTGGGTCGGGTATTGGAATTCCAGGACCATGGGGTACAGGTCTCATAGCAGAAGGAATGTCAGGGTATACAACAATGTGTTTATTCTTCTTGTTAACTCCTGAAAATAGAAACACAGAAACATGGATATAAACTTGCATATGAAATAGAAGAAGCATTCAGACAGTGGCGGCTCGTGAGGGAAGGCTGCGGTCTGTAAGATATGAAATAGGTCGATGGAGTCTGTATATTTTCTTTCTTTTTCATTCATATTGTCCCTTCAGGGACAATATGAATGAAAAAGAAAGAAAAAATATACAATCATTGTATATGTAAATGTAACTTGTATAACAATATGTATGTGTAAATGTATTTTCTATAACAATATGTATATGTAAATGTATGATTACCATTATGGTGAATATTATGCTATATATGGTGAATATTACATTATGGTGAATATTATGTCAAGTTTCATACGAGGATTTCAAAATATTTAAGAAAAATAAATTTATAAGCCCACCTTGGAGGTTTGTCATGCAGAAATAGCAATCTGTCACGTGATCCTTTCCTTCTCTCCAAATCATGGGAATTCCAAAAGGCAAAGATTTCGCTCTGCCTTTGCTCCATCTTCTCAAATTTTCAATGCACGTCTTGCAGCACATATGAGGGGCGAAATTTTTGTCCTGGTCCCCTAGCTTAATTCCAAAGTATGCTCTATACATTGTCTTCACAAATTTAGTGATTTGGGGCTGGTTATTTGGCATGGTAACCGTCCCACATATGTAGCAGAATCTATTGGGATCATTTTTACACGCTCTATTCATTATGAAATATTTTATCTATATGCCTGAAAAGTAAAAAAAGATATTATACAAGTGAAACAAGTGATGATAGATGTTACTGTTCCAATTCCGCTTTGACAAAATCACGAAAAATTTTATTTTACTTATGAGGCCATAGCCGGATAACCTGAGCTGATTGAGAAAAACGGATTGCAGATTCGAAATCAGCAGGAAACACTCTATAAGAATCACTTACAAAACCCTTGACAGCAAAATTGATGCATACCAGTGTTATCATCCTGGAAGACGGCGCCACCATTGGGAAACAGCGTTTGGACCATGGGATGGACCATGCAGTACTACAGCTGGGCCAAGAGTATTCCACGATATTGCTGCCCAAACCATCACAGATCCGCCTCCATGCTTAACGGCTGGGGTCAGGCAGTCGGGGTCATAAGCATCTTTAGGCTGTCTCCAGACGTAAACTCGACCGGAACATGGAAATAGCGTAAAGGAGGATTCGTCGGAGTAGACTACATTCTTCCACCGGTCCATTGACCAATTCTTATGGTCATTACACCATTTTCTGCTCCGCTCAATGTTGATGTGCGAAAGGAAGGGTTTGGCAATTGCAGCCCTCCCATGGTATCCAGCTCCATGGAGTTCGCGACGTACAGTTCTGGTCGATACCGGGCTTGCAAGATGCTGGTTAAGCTCTGCAGTCACTTTTGGAGCTGTGGTCTTATGGTTCTTTGTCACAATGCGCTTTAGCACCCGGCGGTCTCGATCACACAGCTTCTTCTTGCGTCCACTATTGCATTTGTCGGTGCTTGTCTTTCCATGGTTTTGGTATGCAGACATGACCATAGAGACAGTTCCTCTGGATACATTGAACATCTGAGGGGTTTTCGTCACCGATGCACCAGTCGTCCGCGCTCCGACAATTTGCCCTCTTTGGAAGTCTGAAAGGTCTTTCATAACTGCTAATTCATAATTCACTCAGATCTGTAAAAACAACGTGAGGGTTATAACATGACGTATACACTCTCTGTTACGCATTTAAATAGGTTTGCCAGTCATTTGACCGTTTACTTTGTGTCTGAGCAGTCCGTAAAGATAACCGGTGAAATCGGCGGGTGTTCATTAGGGTGGATCGATTTTACATTTTTTCGATTTCCATATTCTAATAGAGACAAAAACTTGCGCATGCATGAGAAAATAGCCTCTGCAAAATCTTAGCTTAATAGGTAATCATCTTCTGCCCCCGGCAGAGCGATGAAAATCATATTTTAGTAGTCAAAAACGTATTTTTAAACCCTAGCCTAGAGTCATAAAATTTTGCGTGTGTGTTATTTCATGCCTAAGCAACGATATAAATGCTATGGGAAATATATAAATGCATTATTTAAGACAAAGAGCCGATCTGAAAATATGTATAAATATACATATTTTCAGATCGGCTCTTTGTCTTAAATAATGCATTTATATATTTCCCATAGCATTTATATCGTTGCTTAGGCATGAAATAACACACGCAAAATTTTATGACTCTAGGCTAGGGTTTAAAAATACGTTTTTGACTACTAAAATATGATTGTCATCGCTCTGCCGGGGGCAGAAGATGATTACCCATTAAGCTAAGATTTTGCAGAGGCTATTTTCTCATGCATGCGCAAGTTTTTGTCTCTATTAGAATATGGAAATCGAAAAAAATGTAAAATCGATCCACCCGTGTTCATATTATTTTGTCTAACCCCTGTATATACATACCTTACCTTACAAAGGTTCCGCGCGATGATTTCTCATTTCGCGAAGGTCAAGCTTGTCGCCCCTCCTCTCGAGTTGGCCTGGTGAAGTAGTGAGTTGGATTCTTGCGCTCTCCACCTCACATAGCCAGGTACGCCCGGCTCATCGGGGATTGTTCTGAGCCAGGCGTCTAGTCTTCTTTTGAAGATTTCCACTGCAACTCCCTTCGTGTTTCTTAGGTCTTTGGGCAACTGATTAAACAGTTTTGGTCCTCTCACTACAAAACTATTTTCTTTCAGGGTTAAGGATGTTCCCTGTCTCGCCTTCAATTTGGGAATACGACACAGTCTACCGCTTCTACTTTCCATCGTTGTTTGGGGAGTTATGGGATTCAGAGTAAGATTAGGGACTAGTTTCTCCATTATTTTCCAAGTGTAAATAATGGTGTATCTCTCTGTTCTCCTTTCCAGTGAATATAGGTCTAGTTCTCGTAACCTTTCCCAGTAATTTAGTTCTTTGCACCCATTGATCTTGGCTGTGAAGCTTCTTTGGATCCCCTCCAGCTGTCTAATGTCTTCTTTTTTATATGGGGAAGTTAGGACCGAGCAGTATTCCAATTTGGGTATGATCAGGGTTTTCAGTAGAGGAATCATTACATTCCTATCCCTTCGTTTAAAGGTTCTCAATATCTGACCCGTTATTCTCTTTGCTCTGTTTACTGCTATCTTATTTTGTGTTTCAAATTTCGCATCATCTGTCATTACAACCCCTAAATCTTTTGCTCTGGAATTTCTCTGAATTTCCTGTCCATTTGGGGTATAATATTCCATGCACTTTAGGTCTTCTCTTTTTCCGACCGTAATAGCTGAAATTTCTCGGTGTTAAACTTCATATTGTTGTCTTCAGTCCACTTGTAGATTTTGTTTATGTCGGTTTGTAGGAATCCTATGTCTTCTTTGTTTCTTATTTTTCTACTGATCTTTGTGTCATCCGCAAAGGATGTTACTGTGCTGTCTCTGGTAACGTCCTCTTCTATGTCAGTTAGCATGATTATGAAGAGTAGTGGAGCTGCTAATACTGTTCCTTGTGGTCCTGAGCTGAGGACCTCTGATTCTGATGAAGATACTCCTTGTACTGTAACGACTTGCCTCCGCTCACTAAGGAAATTATATATCCATTTCCCTACTTTTCCTGTTATTCCCATATATTTCAGTTTATGTATTATGATTCCGTGGTCACACTTGTCGAACGCTTTAGCAAAGTCTGTGTATAGTACATCATAGTTTTCATTACTTTCAAGTGAATCAATAATGTTGTTGTAGTGTTCCATTAGTTGTGATAGGCATGATCTGCCTGACCGAAACCCGTGTTGGTTATCATTGAATTTTTTCTGAGTTTCCAAAAAGTCATAGATTTTCTGTCTAACTATTCTTTCAAATATTTTAGTGAGATGAGATGTAAGCGACACTGGCCTATAGTTTTTGGCCTGGGATCGATCTCCTCCTTTATATATTGGGACTATGTTCGCGCTCTTCAGGATGCCCGGTATTTCTCCCGTGTCTAATGATCGTCTCCATATCCAGTATAGGGGCTCAGCGATTGCATTCTTGCAGTTTTTGATCAGTGTGGCATTCCATTTATCCGGTCCTGCCGCTGAGTGTGTTTTTAGTTTCCCTGTGGCTTGTGTAATATCATCCGTCGTAAAGTCGAAATCCGTTATACTTTCCCCTTGTGGTTCTTCTTCAAAGAACGCGTTTCTATCGCAAATCAATTTGTCAGTTTTGGGGATACTGAAAGATGATTCATACTGAGCTTTTAATATTTCAGATACTTATGTTAGATCATCAGATAAATCACTGTTCTCATTTTTTAAAGGTCCGATAGTCGCTTGGTTTTTCGACTTTTTTTTGCGAAATTATAGAAGTACTTTGAGTTAACCTTTATCGCTTCTATAGCGTCATCTTCTTCTTTTCTGTATGCTTCTCGATTTGTTCCTGTATGACGACATCGATACTTTGTAGTTTATCATTTAATATTTTTCTGATGTTGTTATCTTTACAATTACTTAATTTTGCAGTCACTCTTTTTCTCTTTCGGAACAATGCCCTCTTTTGTCTTTCGAACCTGCTTCTCTTTCCTCTTTGTTGTATCTTTGGGACATGTTTTTCCACAATTTCTAACGTCTCCTCCTCTAACGTCATTAGCATCTCTTCCGTTGTCTTGGCCTCGAAAATGGTTTTCCAATCTATTACTTCCATGCTGGATGTCACATCTTCCCAGTTTATAGCTTTGGAGTGAAAATTAAAAATTTCGAATTTGCTTCGTTCTGTTGTGCGTGTTCTTTCCTTTCCTGTTGCCTTTATATTAGTTGTTATTTCAATGATATTGTGGTTTGATATCATAGTTGGGGATATTTCTACATTATCAATTAGATTACTGTTGTTTGTGAATACCAAATCTAGGCAGTTGTTTTTTCTTGTGTTTTCTGTTATTTCTTGCGTTAACATAAATTCATCAGCTAAAGCTAGTAGCATTTTTACCTGCTCCTGGTCTTCTCGTGTGCCCCCCTTGTCCTGGTGAATACATATATTTTTTCCTATCCTTTTATATTTCATGAATGGGAAATTAAAATCACCACAGAGAAAAATATTTGGGGTTGGAGAGTGTAGATCTTTTACTAAGTTTCTTACCTCTGTAATGGAATCTGAAAATTTTGAGGTTGGCGTGTTTGGGGGTCTGTACATTACAATTAGTACCATATTTAATTTTTCAATTTTGCTGCTACACATTCTACGTAGTTGTTTGAGGTACTTATAACCATTTCTGCTATGTGCCTTTCGCGTGTGTAAATAGCACATCCTCCTTTACGTCTCACTGTTCTGTCGGCTCGGAGGATGTTATAGTTGTCAATTTGTATTTCTTTTTTGTCAATACAGAACTCACAATTTTCACAGTTCGCCTGGCAGTCCTTTAGATGAGTTTCCGTGAGGCATGCAAAGTCTGCTCCGGCTTCTTGCATGAGTCCTTTCAGGTATGCAACTTTGTTCGTGGACTGGTTTGATTTAAGGCCCTGTATGTTGGCTAGGATTATTTTTATTTTTTCGCTTTCTTTTTCGCATACAGGTGGTTCCGCTTTGTTTTCCGATGGGGGTGCCGGTTTCGTTGCCTTGTGGTCCTCCGAGAATATATATATATATATTAGTGATGTAGGTCACATCCGCATAACATCCGCACATTTTCTCGCATCCGCATCCGCGTCCGCATCCGCACTTTGGACTGCGGATGTCATGCGGATGTGGACCGTTGAGATAAAACGTCATTAATAAGCGGAAATTATCAAATTCTACTATATTAATAGAACTAGTTCATTGTGCGCAAAAGTGATGCAAGCGACAAGACGAGAGGCTGTTCTTGTATGAAGTTACTCTCTTGCAACCTACTTAGATCCACGTTACAAAGCTAAGTTATTTTCACCTAGTACATTAGAACGAGTTAAATCATCACTTGGCAAAGCAGTTGAAGAGCTTCAATCTCTTGAATCTGTCGCTTCGCCACCCACCAAAGAATAAAAGTTTCAGTGACAGAACCAACACCTTCAACAAGCAAATCTATCACAGAATCTGTCTCTCAGTTTCTTGAGTCAAGCAGCAATGACGAGACCTACGCGATGTCAAAAGATGTAGTAAAAATGATCGAGAGCTATCACCAAGAAAAACGCCTGGCTGCATGTGACAATCCTATTAGTTGGTGGAAAAATACGCAGAATATCTATCCATACTTGAGTAAACTTGCAAGGAAACATTTAGCCTGTCCTCCAAAAACGTACCAAGCGAGAGATTATTTAGCAGTGCTGGATTAATATATGATGAAAAGAGAAACAGACTGGCAGAAAAGGCAGAAAAATTAATGTTCCTTAAGCATAACCTTCCTATAATTAAGTTTGAACATTAAACGATGAACATCTTAGTTTACTTTATTTTAATTACTCATTTATAAATATGCCTAATAAAACTTTAAACTTAATATAAATAGTTATCAAGCTAATTAAAGATCTCTTTCTATAAGGGTGGAGGAGGAGGTTGGGGAAAGAGGTCGGTGGGGTGCATTGAGTTGGGTTCACGTCCCGCATCCTGGTAACACAATTATGGTTTCTAATTGTGACTGAAACTCAACAAAATATAACGAATTTATTTGTAGACGAATTCACTAATTGATTTCTATATTAGTTAGATGCTTGATATTATTTTATATGTTCAGAGAAAAGTACAGCAATTATTGTACAATTAATCAATTATACTACATTATAGCTACAGCTCTCTCTATATAATAACTTATTATATGTTAAACACAACAAATCTCGAATATATCCTAAAAAATAACGAAAATGTAGACATCCGCATCCGCATCCGCGGATGTTGAAATCAAACATCCTCATCCGCATCCGCATCCGCGGATGTGAAAAAAATGACATCCGCTACATCACTAATATATATATATATATATATATATGTATATGTATATGCCGACTCGTCGTGTCAGTAAGTCAATACTACATTTGACAGTCACCGACCTATAACATTATGCACACTAGTATTTCTGTAGGTGCGTGACTATCCTATCGAAATCGACTATTATGACATGTAGCAACTAGATAAAGTTAATGTTAGCGGTATTTTGAAAAAAATTTACAAATATTTTAAATTTTTTTTTATATTATTTTTTATCATTCACTACACAAATGCAAAAAAACTTCACTTTTTTCTACGTGAAGGTCAAATATGAAATAAAAACCCACTCTAATAGACAGAGTTTATTTCCACGACAGTTTCGACGCCCACTGGCATCCTCCTCGGGTGGATACAGAAACACGAATGAACCAAAACAAGAGGGAAAACAGTCCAGGGACCGACCGTTAAGAAATTCGCACCTAGGTTAGATCCCATTCTCCCGACACCGGAAGGGCATTTTCATTAAGTATATTCGCGCAAATTTAAAACTATCTTCCTCTTCTAAACATACAGATTCTATTATATATTTTTTTTATATAATTGTTACATTTATTATTAAATTTATTACATTTAATATTGCATAATTATTTATTACAGAAATTATAAATTTATTATTACATTGGTTATTACATTATTGTTTATTATACAGAACTTATAAACCGAAAAACGAATGAAAAAAGCCGATTAGGAAACAATCCAGAAACCAATGAGAAATTCGCACCTAGGTTAGATACCGTTCTCCGACACTGGAAGGGCATTTTATTACAGGGTCCGCTTATAAGTACATTCCCACAAATTAAAACTATCTTCTTGTTTATATACATACAGATTCTAATGTTTTGACATAATTACTGCATTTATTATTACATTTACATTTTTTAACATTTATATTATTACCTTTACCCTAATTATTAAATTTATAATATTACCTTTATTATTACATCTGTTGCATTTATATTTATTTCCACGTTTATTACTTCCATTATTACATTTACTAAAGGCGAGTAAGGAAACATTCCAATCCAGAGACATTTAAGAAATTCACACTTAGGTTCGAACACGTTCCCACGACTCCGTAAGGGATTTTTTGACCAAGAATCTCATTAAAGGGTCTAACTTATAAGTACCTTCGCACAAATTAAAATTATCTACTGTTTCTATACACACAGATTCTATTATTTTTCTTTTGACATAATTATTACATTTTAAAGTACCTTACTTGATTCCCAATCTACAGCATGATTATTTGGCTGGCGTGATAAAAAATGGCATTATTAGTATTACAACTTCTGAAGGCATATTTGTGTTCTTTAATACGGGTTTCAATATTTCTTCCAGTTTCTCCCACGTATACTAAATCACAACTTTTACAGGGAATGCTGTAGACACAGGCTTGTTCCTCTTTGCCACGTTATTCCTAACCAATTTACTTTTCACGGTAGACGAATATTTGAACGCCAAAGCAAACTTAAAATCTTTCGTCAACGGTTTACTCTTTCTAAGCCGGCAATGTAAGGCAAACTCACATATTGTTTTGGTTAACTGAAGGTTCCCGAGGGGCATAAAAAGATTTTCTGGCTTTAAAATACGCCTTTGATGAAACCACTCGGGATATTTTAAATCCTTAAAATGTTCCAAATCTTTGAATTTTCCGGGTCCAGCAAATGTGGGCTACAAATCCTGAGTGCTCTTAGAAACATGGAAGAAATAATTGAGCTTTTAACCCCTTCATCATCATATGAAAAATAATGAATGTACGAATTACAATGAGTAGGTTTTCTATAGACCGTGAAATTGGGCTTTCCGCTTTCGTTAATGACCAAAACATCTAGAAAAGGTAATTGTTTGTCGTTCTCCCATTCATATTTAAATTTAATAGAGGGAACAAGATTATTTAATGACTGAAAGAAAGTGTCAAAGTTGTTCCAGTGGTCAGGCCAAAATGAGAAAATATCATCTACATAACGAAACCAAATTAGATTCCTGGGACATATTGTTTGCAACAATTCCGACTCATAGTATTCCATGTATAACGTACTCAGTATTGGGGATAAAGGAGACCCCATTCTCATACCAAAATGTTGCAAATAAAATTCTTCACCGAAGGAGAAGGCATTATTGGTGACACAGAGTTTTATCAGTTCTAAAAATACAGATGTGGGCATGCCTAGTTCTACGTTACATGTTGGCAATTTTCTATCTAAAAAACTAAGTACATCATCAATGGGAACTTTCGTAAACAAGGACTCAACGTCAAAACTGATCATTCTTCCCCGTTTTAAATCTAAGGACATAACTTTGTTAATAAAGTCACAGGAATTAGTGATGTGCGAGCCTGAAAATTTACCAACTAATGGGGATAATTTATCTGCAAGAAATTTAGATAACCTGTAACTAAAGGAACCCCTGTGTGAAATAATGGGACGGAGTGGGACGGGTAGGCCGTAAATGTGGGGGAGTTTGGGGTTAATCTGTAGAAATCTTTTAGGATCAATCGCCGGGACATCTTTTAATAAGTTCCTGATGGTTTGTTGTGAATTCGGCAGAAAGACGCTTTAGGGGGGACGATCTCACTTTGGCGTAGGTGAATTCATCACTAAGTAACGCTTCCATTTTTTTATTATAATCACACTTGTCCAAAATAACCACAGTGTTACTTTTGTCCGCTTTAGTGACAAATATTGCTTCATTCTTCCTGAGTCTTGTCTAAAGCTAACCGGAATCTTTTGGGAATAGAGTCCAATGAGTTGAAATGTTCCAGAAACTTGCTCAGAATCAAACCATTTAAACACGGAATATCCACCCTGGAATTAACTACGGAAGACACAAAATCTAAAACAATGTTTTTATCGGGTTTAAGGGCAAACGACAGCCCTAAATTAAGAACTTCCTTTTCGGATTTGGATAAGACATATGTCGATAAATTTAAAACGGAACCTTCCACCGCACACTTTGACCAAGCACTTTCATCACATAAATAGGATAGCTTTCTGTTAAGTCGTGTTCAGTGCGTCTAGTCTCCACGTCGCATTTATAATCTGCAGTTTCAAACAGCGCACAAGTAGTTCACACGACACATGCGATTTAAGGACGCGTAGACAATTTCTTAGTTTGAAATACGTGTGGTCAATTCTCTTTTAACACACGGAATACGTTCCTTCAAAATTTCCCTGGCAAAATATCCCGAGTGGTTTATCAGAAAGGCGTATTTTAAAGCCAGAAAATCTTTTTATGCCCCTCGGGAACCTTCAGTTAACCAAAAACAATATGTGAGTTTGCCTTACATTGCCGGCTTAGAAAGAGTAAAACCGTTGACGAAAGATTTTAAGTTTGCTTTGGCGTTCAAATATTCGTCTACCTTGAAAAGTAAATTGGTTAGGAATAACGTGGCAAAAGAGGAACAAGCCTGTGTCTACAGCATTCCCTGTAAAAGTTGTGATTTAGTATACGTGGGAGAAACTGGAAGAAATATTGAAACCCGTATTAAAGAACACAAATATGCCTTCAGAAGTTGTAATACTAATAATGCCATTTTTTATCACGCCAGCCAAAATAATCATGCTATAGATTGGGAATCAAGTAAGGTACTTTATAAATGTAATAATTATGTCAAAAGAAAAATAATAGAATTCTTGGTCAAAAAAATCCCTTACGGAGTCGTGGGAACGTGTTCGAACCTAAGTGTGAATTTCTTAAATGTCTCTGGATTGGAATGTTTCCTTACTCGCCTTTAGTAAATGTAATAATGGAAGTAATAAATGTGGAAATAAATATAAATGCAACAGATGTAATAATAAAGGTAGTATTATAAATTTAATAATTAGGGTAAAGGTAATAATAATAAATGTTAAAAAATGTAAATGTAATAATAAATGCAGTAATTATGTCAAAACATTAGAATCTGTATGTATAGAACAAGAAGATAGTTTTAATTTGTAGGAATGTACTTATAAGCGGACCCTGTAATAAAATGCCCTTCCACTGTCGGGAGAACGGTATCTAACCTAGGTGCGAATTTCTCATTGGTTTCTGGATTGTTTCCTAATCGGCTTTTTTCATTCGTTTTTCGGTTTATAAGTTCTGTATAATAAACAATAATGTAATAACCAATGTAATAATAAATTTATAATTTCTGTAATAAATAATTATGCAATATTAAATGTAATAAATTTAATAATAAATGTAACAATTATATAAAAAAAATATAATAGAATCTGTATGTTTAGAAGAGGAAGATAGTTTAAATTTGCGCGAATGTACTTAATGAAAATGCCCCTCCGGTGTCGGGAGAATGGGATCTAACCTAGGTGCGAATTTCTTAACGGTCGGTCCCTGGACTGTTTTTCCCTCTTGTTTTTTTCATTCGTGTTTCTGTATCCACCCGAGGAGGATGCCAGTGGGCGTCGAAACTGTCGTGGAAATAAACTCTGTCTATTAGAGTGGGTTTTTATTTTCATATTCACTACACATTTGAAAAAAGGGATCACCTGAAAATCAGGGTCCCCAGCCTTCTCTAGTTAGCCTTGTAAGGCTAACTAACGAAAATATCACGACCTAACCTAATCAATCGTTAGGTCAACTGTATGCCCTTGACGATTGGTTAGGTTAGGTCGTGATATTTTCGTTAGTTAGCTTTATAAAGCTAACTAAAGAAGGCTGGGGGCCCTGATCTCCAGGTGATCCGAAAAAAGTTGAAGCGTTCATTTTTTAATTTTTAACCTTGTCTAAAATGTTATATTTATTCTAATGATATTCAGCGACATTTGTACTGTGTAAAAAATTTATTTGGTTTTGTTGCGCATTATTGTTAAATTATAATTGAATAACATGAAAACTCTAGTCGGGAAAGTTGCCAGTTATTCATTTTTTAATTAATATTACTTTTAAAAAACATTATTATGAAAGTAATTATTAGGAAGTTCGTATTTATAACCCTCTTCGTATCACCTAAAAGAGCTCCGCGTACCATCGTTAGCACGTGTACCACAGGTTGGGACTCGCTGCCATAATAGTTAGTCTAAGATGTTATCACTGAATGCTAGGCAAAGTACACATTCATTAATGGAGGTGCAAGTGTATCTATGTTTTCCTTGAATTGCGTCCAACTGAAATAAGGTCCAATTCGATTCAGTTCTATTCGATTAATTCCACTTCGATTTCATTCCTATTTGACCAAATTCGATCTCGTCCGATTCATTAGACTTAATTTCATTGTACTCTATTTTATTCCATTCAACTTTCTTCAGAACTTTCTATACGTTAATATACTGCGCGGTCATTGCAGTTATATATATATATATATATATATATATATATAAAATATGAAGTCTTCCGAAGCAAAAGTAGCACAAGCGCCATCCGGGCAAAAATGAGTTATACCCATTGAGAGGTTCTTCAGACCGTATACTATCATATGGTAATGGATGAATTGCAGAAACGCAATGTTCGTATGATCGAAAGTCCCGCGAAAAATAATGCGTTATCTCTGTCCGAAGGTCGCATAACTTTCAACGCGTTTTCTGACGATTAAAAAAAAATGGCGCTTGTGCTACTTTTGCTTCGGAATTCGGAAGGCCTTATATATATATATATATATATAAAATGAACAGAAATCAGTACCAACGTTTCGGAATGCACTAATTCCATCTTCAGCGCTAAAATAATAAAAGACCAATTCACATGCATTTGCAATTTATATTTTGTATCTGTAAGTTAATAAAAATTTAAAATAACAAAGTTAAAATTATAAAAAAGTAGCTAAGAAAAATGTAAAAACACTAAAACTAAAAGGTAAATAAATAAATAAAATAAATAAATAAATAAATAAATACCTTAACTAAAACATAGCAGATCTACCGATGATTCATCAGAATTGAGATCTGGTTTTAATTTATAAATAAACAAAAATTCCATAATTTTAAGCTTAAGGTCAGAGCTTCCGACAGCAAGTATGACGAAACGAGACTGTGAAATTGGGTGGTTATTGTTGCGTGCATGGTTGCGTACGAGAGAATTAGGTGGTTTGCTAAGAGGAAAATTTGTACGGACCGATTTACCGAGATGTTCGTAAATAGGGGATTTTAGGTGTCTTTTAGTTTTACCTATATATGACCCCATACAGTGGTCACACTTGCATTGGTAAACTATGGATGACTTAAAAAGTGTAGAAATAACTTCTTTGTATTTAAATAAGTGATAAATCCATTTAGTCGGGGTGAATATAATTTTTATACACTATTAACATTTAAGAACACGTTCATGAGTGGGCAAAGCGTCCAAATTCATTATTCCATGAAGTTGTCAATCACAACACATCACGATAATCTCCAGAAAAGCAGTTGTATCAAATACAAATGTGAATTTAAAGTATATTTTCAGTTGGTGGGGATCATTTATTCCTGTTAAAAATAAAACTCTACTACTCTCACGAGTTGCGTCGAATTGGAATAAAGTCAAATTCAAACCTCATTCCAGTTTGATTTCGTTCCAGTTTGATTTTATTCCAGTTTGATTTCGTTCCATTTTTACTTCATTCCAGTTTGACGTCATTCCAATTTGACGTCATTTCAATCTGGCCAAATTCAATCTTACTCGATCCGTTAAATCACCAAACTAGCTGTTGTTGTAACCCCGCATTTATTGGAGCATTATCAACGTTTCGATATTGTCAAAGATAGAGATTATCAGACGATTGAATAGAATAGTTTGGTAACTCAAGTATAGGTGTGCGATAAAAGACGTTGGAAAGGGGATAAATAGTTAAGTAGAGTAGCTAATTCAGTTTGTAGAGTGATTAAAGTCGCCTCCAACTATGGCTTTCGCACTGTTGAAGTTAAACTCCTTTTAGAAGTTGTTCACATAGGAATTTCAAATTCTCTCTCTCTCTCTCTCTCTCTCTCTCTCTCTTCTCTGTAGTTAATATAAAACAAATTTCTAATTAATAATCACGTCAAATTGGCTTAATGAACAATCACTAATTCATTATTACGATATGTCTAAGAATAGAGTAGGTATTTTGTAAAAATACATTATTTCATAACGAAACCTCCCCAAAAATGCATGGCATGGATTAGGTGAGGTAGAGTTGCTTTTCTGCCGTCTCTGTTTCTTTTTTCTCTTACTTCTTGGATGGCTGGGTGCGTGTAAAGGGTGAGGCCATGGTGTGTAAAATCTGATTTCCGTTTTCAAATTTTGTTTCAACCCCCTTCCTGTAGAAGTATTTCATCACCTTGCCGGCGTGATTATTTGAGCGAACATGAGTGTAGACATGGAGAGTTTGCTTAGTCGTTTTGGGGCTAGTCTGGAGTGGGCCGTGGGGTCTTCATTGGTCCGATACCTTGGTAGATAGAATTGTAAATATTTCGTATAAAATCAAAACATATGTTCGGTGTTATTGTGACGATACCAAGTAACTGATATACTATTGGCACAAATATATTATTATGCTAGTTTACACACCCATGCTATGTAGTGTACGATTTCTGTGTGCGCATAACGTAATTGTAGAGCTAGTTTATATATTCTTTTTCCGATAATTTTCTTGGCTACTTTTCAGGGTCAAGGTATTTTCAACCTTTTTCCGTACCCGCCTTTGGCGGGGACGGAACGGAGGGTCGGGAGAGAGCCTTATGCTTTTCTATCCATATGTTAATAAAAACCCACTCTAATAGACAGAGTTTATTTCCACAACAGTTTCGATGCCCACTGGCATCCTCTTCGGGTGGATACAGAAAAACGAATGAACCAAAAACAAGAGGGAAAACAGTCCAGGGACCATTAAGAAATTCGCACCTAGTTAGATCCCGTTCTCCCGACACTGGAAGGGCATTTTTATTAAAGGGACCCGCTTATAAGTACATTCGCACAAATTTAAAAACTATCTACTTGTTCTATACATACAGATTCTATTTTTTTTTATATAATTATTACATTATTATTAAATTTATTACATTTAATATTGCATTATTATTTATTACAGAAATTATAAATTTATTATTACATTGATTATTACATTGTTGTTTATTATACAGAAATTATAAACCGAAAAAACGACTGAAAAAGGCGAGAAGGAAACAATCCAGAGACCATTAAGAAATTCGCACCTAGGCTATATCCGTTACCCCCGACCCCAGAAGGGCATTTTTATTAAAGGGTCCCGCTTATAAGTACATTCGCACAAATTAAAACTATCTTCTTGTTCTACAGTGCCCGCGAAAAGTATCCGATCACTCAAGAAAATACAATATTTTCCCTTAATATTCAGAGACACGTAATTCACTTTCTATTTGTTCCAGCGACATCTGGTAACTTTGAGGTTGCTCGCTGATATGAGAGCTATCCAACGCATTCTCAAATTAGTGTTCTGGTAGCCTTCGTTGCGGGTGGCTGTGTCTCAAATTTGTCAGATTTCACTGTTTGTGTAAATTTCTTGATATTTTTTTTTTTTTACAGAAAGTGGTGTAAATAAAATTATTATAATGTGTGCTAAAAAACAACTTAAGAGTGATTGTCGAGGTGCTATTGTTGCTTTGCATGCATGTGGGAAATCACAGAGACAGATAGCTAAGGAATTAAACATATCCCAAAGTACCGTTAATTTATGGGTTTCACGGGCTAAGAACAATGGTGGCCTAACCACGCCAGTCCTAAAAAACGATCTGGCAGACCGAGAAAAACAAATTCGCGAACAGACAAACTTATGAAACGTTTATTATTGAAAAACCCAACAATAACTGCGAAAGAAATAAAATTTAATATGAATAATTTGTTATCTGGTGTTTCTGAACGAACTATCCAGGAGCGGCTCCAAAAAGAACTCGGATTACCATCTCGCCATGCTGCTAAGAAACCGTTCATTAATGAAAAAATGCGTAAAAAACGTGTCGCATTTTGTAAAAAATACATTCATTGGACTGTTGATGACTGGAAGAAGGTTTTATTTAGCGATGAGTCGACATTTTTGACATCCAGAAGTTGTCCAAAAAAGGTTCGCCGGCCTATTGGCTCAAATAGGATGGACCCTAAATACACCTAAAGACAATGAAACACCCTCCAAGTGTGATGGTTTGGGGTTGTTTCGGTTACTATGGGCGTGGAAACTTATATTTCTTCGAAGAACACAACTATGAATGGTGCACGGTATTTAGCAATGCTACAGGATAAACTTCTAATGGCAATGGCAATCCAAAGGACAAAAACATACATGCATGATGGTGCACCATGTCACAGGGCCAAAATAGTGACAAAATGGATTACTGACAATAAATTTGATATTTTGGATTGGCCTGGTAATAGTCCAGATCTCAATCCGATAGAAAATCTGTGGCTAATAATAAAAAATAAGGTTGAATGCCACGACACTGGCTCAGTCGAAAAATTACAAGAGGCCATCAAAAAGGTATGGTGCAAGGAAATATCAGTGGAAGTTTGTCAAAACTTGATTAAATCCATGCCAAAACGTCTAGAACAAGTCATCCAAACCAAAGGACAGATGACAAAATACTAATATAAGGTTAGTATACATTTAAACATTGTTTTTTATGTAAAAAATACAAATTTCAAGGGTGATCGGATACTTTTCGCGGGCACTGTATACATACAGATTCTATTATTTTGACATAATTACTGCATTTATTATTGCATTTACATTTTTTTAACATTTATTATTATTACCTTTACACTAATTATTTCTCTCTCTCTCTCTCTCTCTCTCTCTCTCTCTCTCTCTCTCTCTCTCTCTCTCTCTCTCTCTCTCTCATATATATATATATATATATATATATATTATTATTAAAATAAATCATTGTATTGTGCAGTTTCGTGTAATGTACAAGAGACAATATAGAGTCCATATTTGAGAGATTGTAGAAACTCGTTTGAACCTTTTAGTGAGTTCTTTTAATCAAGAAAATGAAAAACTGTTTGTCTAAAAATCAATTGAAATTTTCCAAACTTTTCTACGAAGATTCCAATAAGAAAATCTATAAAAACTTTTCTTTTATTTTCTTTTATTTATTTTTTTGTTATAAATTTTTCTTTTTGTTTTTTTAGTTCAAAAATTTTCTTTTGTGTAGTTTAATAGCTCATTTCAATTTCGGATATGCAGTATGTATTTTTTTTTTACTCTGTTCGTTCGTATATATATATATATATATATATATATATATATATATATATATATACAGGGCGTCCCAAAAAAATGTATACACACTTTAACAGCTGATAGCTCAATTGATGTTTCTTTCTTTCCAAGTTAAACCCATTAGAATTAATAATGGCAGTCAGACTAAGCTTTGAACAAAGGAAATTCATTCTAAAATGCTACTGGAAGTGTGAAAACGCAGTTGAAGTGCAAAGACAGTTTAGGAGGGAGTTTCAAACAGATCCACCAACGCGACTTACCATCACTCGAATTAGAGATAAGTTTGAAGCCGATGGAACTGTTCAGAATGTCCACAAGAAGCGTTCCGGAAGACCACGGACATCGACAAGCCCCACAAAGCAAGAAAGAGTACTGGAAACGTATCACCAAAGTCCAAGAAAATCTGTGCGTCAAGCGAGTCGTGAGGTAGGAATTTCAGAATCGTCTGTCCAACGCATTTTGAAGCGCTGTCAATGGAAAAGTTACATTCCAAGATTAGTCCATGCTATTAATGAAGATGATGATGATCCGGACCGAAGAGTGGAGTATTGCGAGTGGTACTTGGCACGATGTGGATGTGGATTGGACGAAGGGGTTTCGTAGAATACCCTCCGCGTTCACCAGACCTCACACCACTAGACTTTTTTTATGGGGATACTTAAAAGACAAAGTCTACGCTATAAAACCTGCAACAGTCGCTGAATTGAGAGCAGCCATTGAACGAGAATGCACACAAATACCAAACGAAATGTTTCGTGATGTTTGCGATTCCATTGCTTCGCGTTATCAGCAGTGCCTGGACCAGAACGGACGTCAGTTTGAAAACAGGCGTTGACAAAACAATTAAATAATGTCTGTAGATTCTATTACATTTTGAAAATGAAATGTATTTTAATAAACACTGCCTTTATAAGTATTTAAAGTGTGTATACATTTTTTTGGGACGCCCTGTATATATATATATATATATATATATATATATATATATATATATATATATATATATATATATATATATATATTAGTGGTGGACCGGATGTCAGTTTTTCAACATCTGCGGATGCTGATTTTTAATTTCAATATCCGCGGATGCGGATATTTAGTTAATCTATCAATATAATATAGAATTATGAATATATGACATAATTTTTCAAATTTCGTGATATTACTATTATGGGAGGCAATGCATAAGAATTAAAATTAATATTAATGTTTTCATTATGATAAAAATAATAACTTTCTCAAGAGTTTCAGCCACAGTGGAGTACGCACAGCGGCACAAGCAGTGTTTGTTGATTTAATGGTATTTATACTGTATTTTGAGGTTTATATATTTGTTTGTTCATTAATAATTAATACTTTACGTGAAATGTGCATGACTGGGCCTTATAAGCTACTTTATAAGCTAATTTAATTGTAAATTGCATAATTTATTAGAGGTAACATCCACATAACATCCGCACAGAAGTGCGGATGCGGATGTTAAAAATGATGCGGATGCGGATATCCGGTCCACCACTAATATATATATAGGGTGGCGGAAAAGTCGCGCATCATAGGAATTTTCAGTGTTGACTATAATATATTTTTTTTCTTTTAGGTAGAATTTAAATTCTGTACCGATTCATCGATTTGTTGTACCTGGTATTCCATACATTAAAACCAAGCTCACCCTCTCGTTTATTGTTAATTTCGCAGCCATCCCCTACCTAAAAGAAAAAAAATGATATATTATAATCATCAATGAAAATGCCTATGATGCGCGACTTTTGCGCCACCCTGTATATATATATATATCAAATTAGGAATCAGCAATACTTGAAACTTTTAATCATTCAGTTTATGGATTTTGTTTGATAGCTGTCTGGCAATTATTTAGCAAAAGAGATAGAGAAAATTGTATTCGGGGGTGAGGGAGTGGGGGGCGTTGTCATGGGAGGAAATAGCCTCTCTCTCTCTCTCTCTCTCTCTCTCTCTCTCTCTCTCTCTCTCTCTCTTGCACACTATTTGAGTGTGTAGAAAATTTTCCCTGGCACCTGTTGCCATTGGTACCTCCTCGGTATGGTCCGCAAGGCCTTTTGAGGTACTTCTTTTCCTTGTAACTCCTTGTAACTCTCTCTCTCTCTCTCTAAAAAAGAAGATTGACATTTTTTTTAAAAAATTATTTTTATTAAATTCTTGTCAACAACTTAATTTTAATAATTAAAAAATTTTTTTTGAAGTAATTATTGGTTATAAGGTGAAAATTTGTATATGATATACATATTTATATATTACGGTAAGGGCCACGGCGTGGCCATGCCTCAACACCGTTTCCCGTCGATCAGCGAAGTGAAGCGACATTAGATCTGGGTTGTACAGTAGGTGGGAATGGTCCTTGGCGGCGGCGTCTAGATGATGTAGCGACCCGTGGTTATGATCCCGCGTAAAGCCGTAGGCCCCCCTCTGTCATATGACCTTTGCTGTTACGAAAGAGGCTAAATAATCCCCAAAATACCATATCCATAACGTGAAAAAGAAATTATATCTCTACGTAGCAAAAATCCTGCATTTGGTGTCCAACAATCTCTATTCCACACCTATTAAGCCATTTTTAATTTTGGAATTTGTCCTTTAATGGTACTTTATAGGATGAAATAAATAACTAAATAAAATAATTAACTCGTTAATGGTTTGTTTTTTACACTCAGAAAAAATATTTTATTTCATTTAAACCGAGAATTTTTTTTAGGGTGTGTATGAGTCATTTTTAGACTAACGCTTCGGTGGTGTTGTGGTTAGCGTCGTTGACTACGAATCCATCGGTCCCGGGATCGAGACCCGGTGACGGCAGGTGGCGCGCAGCAAAACCCAGCTAGGATCACCTGAAGATCAGGGCCCCCAGCCTTCTCTAGTTAACCTTATAAGGCTAACTAACGAAAATATCACGACCTGACCTAACCAGTCGTTAGGTCAACTGTACGTCCTTGACGATTGGTTAGGTTAGGTCGTGATATTTTCGTTAGTTAGCCTTATAAAGCTAATTAAAGAAGGCTGGGGGCCCTGATCTTCAGGTGATCCCCAGCTATTTATCCTTCCACACAATAAAAATTGGTTGGTAGATAAATGGGTACCCAAATGGGCTGCTGGTAGGGCGTGGTTCGGATTCCACGTTAAACTGTAGGTCTAAAGTGGAGTGAAAAGCTCGACCTTCGTCAGAATAAACAATTCGGGCGGAAGCTAAATCAAAGTTAATCAAGGTTAACGAGATAGTACTGCGTTCAAAGTTATGAGGCCCTTTTTGGTTAAAAATGAACTAAGTAAATTTTATTACTTTAAAGTAAATTTTGTTTAAATTAAATCCAAATAAGATTATATTTACTTATAATTTGGCTTAACTTTAGGAAGTCTAAAAATGCTTAATTCTAAGTAGATATTTTCCTATATTTTATGTGTTTAATTTAAACCAGATTTAGTTTGAAGTAACATCATTTATTTAGTCTATTTTTAACAAAAATAAACATTATAATTTTGTACATAAAAGTTTCAGGAGTAATTTTTTTTTTTTAATTTACTAGTTTTTTAGTATATTTCATAAAAAAAGTGCGGTACTTTCCTGTTATCCCGGACCCCAGACATTTTGCCATTTGTTAAGTAACTAACCTAACCTAACCTAATTCTGGACCCCAGACCTTTTTGCCACTTGCCAGATTCGGACGCAAATGTGTAAACGATCACGCGATGAAGCTTTATTTCGACAGCGAGATTCATCGCGTGATCGTTTCCGCAATTACGCTCGGTCGGAAGAAGTCCGCGTTCTTGTAAGAAACCGACCGCTTCTTCCTCGGTTATCGGTAAGTTCAACAAGTTCATTTTCTCAATTTAGGAGAATATTCCTGAATTAGGTAAGGTTAGGTTAGGAAATAGCTGCTAGGAATCCTACATAAAAAACTGCCTTAAAAAAAGCCATTAAAGCATGGCAAGAAGTCTGGGTCCGGGATAACAGGAAAGTACCAAAAGTGCTTTAAGCAGCATGTAAGGCAATATAGCCTATATACAGAGTGTTCGAAAAGTCCCATCACCCTCTACAAAATGTACATATTGTAATATCAATTTTATTTTTGGGTGGTTATTTGAATTTATATGCGAATCATTGACATTTTTTTCTTTTTCAGGTATTAGAGTTGTGTGAACAATGGCAGACCAGTCCACTTACACTCTGGAGGAAAGGAGAGTGATGAACACATGGGCTCATGAAAGGTCACATACTGGCAAAACGATGCGTGATATCCAGAATGATTTCAACACAAGATTCAATAATGCTGCACCACCAAACAAGACGGTATTACGCTGGGAGAAAAAACTGTTTGAAACTGGCTCCATCAAGGACAGACCACGGTCGAGAAGACCAACAACGTGAGCGGAACAATGTAAAGGTGTGATTGCATCGGTGGCTCGTTCACCGAAAGAATCATTTCGGAAACGATCGCAAGAACTTGCAGTCCCCATGTCCACAATAAACGATCACATGACAAAAGATCTCGGCATGAAACAATACAGTCCGTCATCTGTTGTTAATGAATTAAACGATATGAAGCCTGTGAACGGTTTTTGACCGGTTTTCCAACGATTCCTGCACGTGGAATAGTGATGTTTTCTGACGTGTGTGCAATTTATCGTAGCGCCAAAATGAGAAATGTTTACCTCTGGAGCGAGGAAAATCCACACTTCTTTGAGGAATTGGAACACTATCTACCGCACGTGATGATATGGGCTGCAGTGTCTTCCAGGAACTTGTTCGGTCAACATTTGTTTGAGAGTCCTTTCAACCAAACTCCCAACCTCAACATGTTACGGGACTGGTTTGTGCCAGAGCTCGAACGTTTAGGGCTGCTTGGTCGGGTGTGATTTCAACAAGACGAGGCTCCGGCTCATTTTGACATTAATGTGAGTGAATTTCTCAACGAACTGTCCAGAGACAAATGGATCGGCCGTGGCTCGCAACATTTACCTGACCCTCTTGAGTGGCCGCCCCGAAGTCCAGATCTGTCTTCATGTGACAATGCGTTATGGGATTTCGTCAAACAGAACGTATATCGAGTGCGTTACCGCACAACAGAGGAACTGAAACACGCTATTCGAGATGCATTTGGCGCAATCAATCCAGCAATACTGCGTCGATCCTCACACCACACATGGAGGCGCATAATCCTTTGTTACGAAAATGACGGTGCGCACACAGATATTCTTGATTAATAACTGTAATTAGTAACTGTATTTACTGTAATTAAAGTAATTGTTGCCAGTGACTCGTTTCTTAAATTACACCTACCACATATAAATACAATTAATCACACAAAAATAAAATTGGTATCACAATATATACATTCTGTAGGGGATGACGGGACTTTTCGAACACCCTGTATATATATATATGTATATATATATATATACAAAGTTAACCATTTTATACCGTCGTGCTCCAATGAACACGAAATTGAAGAGAATTTTGAATAATCTCCTATTTAAAATTGCATCTGGACTCTACTCAAGATCCTGGAATTTAATGTTTCGTAAACTGAAGCTAAAATAAAATATCTTTTTTCAAACCTTTCAAAATTATATCTTTTTCGCAAATTTTTGGAGTTTTACAAGTTTGAACCTTTTTTTTTTTTTTTTTTGCATCAGACCTTTGTGAAGAAATAGGAAATTAGTTAATGTTGGAATCGTCTTTCATATTTGAACACAAAGAAACTAGTTTATTTACAAAACGTATTTTTGTTTGTGTGTGTGTATATATATATATCGCGCCCATTAGGGTTCAAACCCGCATCCTCTTGAATTGAAAGTGAAGGCACTAGCCCAGGGGTGGGGAACCTTTTTTCATTGGAAGGCCGCATTTCATTTAACCAAGACCCTATCAGGCCGCATGCTGAGAATTTAACATATACAGTACAACAAAATATCATATTTTAGTCTACAATCTACATATTTATTAATTTTAAATCAAACTTGATAATACGTGAGGGATTTTATAATAAATAAAAAAATTCAGCAAGTGCACATTTATTTTTGGGGGGGAATAATTAACAATAGAACTAATATTAAGTGAAAAATGATATTAAGTGAAATGATGTTAATATTAAGTGAAAAAGTGATAAACCATTTAATGACTTTTTTGTGACTGCTTATTGCGGGACAAGAGTCGTACATTTGGTTCCAATATCGTTGACCGTAGTTTTAGTTGGTCTCCAGGTGAATATTCGTCATCTGAGATCTCAAGCGCGTTTTGATTTGAGTCACATATGAAAACGTTCATTCACAACAGTAGGTTGTGCCGAAAGAAGGCAACATTCGACGAGCATGTTGGCGCAGACGTGGGTATTCAACGCCATTTTTCCATATTTCAACAGGATCCTTCTCAGTATCAAATAGAGACTTAAAGATATTATCTTCTAATAGCTCAATCAACTCCATCTGTAAATCTTCAGGTGCTTTGGAAACACCAACCAGGTGTGGTTGGAAAGCTAGTTTCAGTGTGAAGTCATGTTTCTCAAAATCTTCAAATCTTTCATCGTATTGTTCAATCAGGGAGTCTAGGACAGCTGTGTATTCTTTCACATCGCATTCCCTTAATGATTTGCTTGTATCTTCTTCATCAATTACATTTGCCAGTTCAGGGAAGTGTTCAGCTGAAAGTTCCGATCGGGTGAGGATAGTTTTGGAAAAGCGCAGCTTCCTCCGAAAAGCCTGGATTTTTTGCCACATTTCATATATGGATTTAGTTTTACCTTGCAAAGAAATATTCAGGTAATTTTGCTTGACATTACGTCACACAAAAATGCATTTCTGCAGAAATCCTTTTTTGACAATTCACATGGTTCATTGAGTTCCTCAGAAAATCTTGTGATTTGTTTTCGCAAAGACAAAAGTTTTTCAAAGACTTTCCCTTGTGACAACCAGCGCACTTTAGAATGATACGGAAGATCCACACTGAATGTTTCATCATCAAGCATAAGCATATTGCGAGATGTCGTGATGCATTTGTTCTAATGTAGTTCACACTTCACAATACGTATAACTTTACTTAATATGTCACTTAAAACAGTAGATTTGGCACAGAGATTCTGTTGATGCCAAATACAGTGAAAGGAAATCAAGCTATCTGGATTTGGCAGTTCTTTTTGTAGTAGCGCAACAAATCCTGCACATTTTCCTCTCGTGGAAAGTGCACCATCTGGGCATACACTTACTAAATTACATAAATTCAGTTTCGCTTCACGGCATTTTTCTTTGAAGAGAGACAAGACGTCAATTCCACGTGTCTTCCCCGTAAGGGTACCCAAAGCCAGTAACTCCTCGTAGCATTGAAAATCTGCAGTTATAACACGAATAAAAAATGACACTTGCGCTGAGTCAGTAATATCAGTGGACTCATCCAAGGTAATCGAATAATAAGTATTTTCGCTTTGGCATATTGTATGAAGTTGTTCAGTTACATTGAGGGCTAATTCATGTTGCCGATCAGTTATGGTCCTTCTTGAAAGAGGTAGTTGTTTGTATTTGTTAACCTTGTCTGAATCTAAAGGGGCTACAACTTCAACAATGCATTCTTTTATGATTTCCACATCACTATATGGCTTACCTCTTTTTCCAAGTATATATGCTACTTTATAAGTTGCTTCGGTGATTTCAGTCCTTAGGCCTGACATCGTTTTAAATACTTGCAGTTGTTGCTGCTTTTGAAGTTTCATCTTCGTAAGTGCAAACTTTCGGGGGTTCTTCTTCCAATATAGCATACTTGTGGTTCTTATGAGTTGCATAATGCTGATATGCATTGTGTTTCTTCACTGTTGCAATTATGGCGTTGCAGAGCAAACACATCATTTTATCTTTCTCAGTAACTATGAAATACTGCAATTCCCATTCTTCATGGAATACTCTGTTCTCTTCCTTTAATTTTCTTTTCACAGTTTTTGACATGATTCGGGTACCAGAAGATTTTTAAATAAAAATGGTACACGAATTAATCCAAGATTTACAGTTTTAAAGGAAATAAGCGTGCGTGTCACTATCGGAGAATCGTCAGTAACTGTCATCCAGTCAGCCAGTCGAGTTGATCGTTGATAGGTAAGGGCGTAAGCCGTAAGGCAACTTTGCCAGTTTCAACTGGCAACGTTGCCATATTTCATATTGTTCAAGCCATAAAGAAGGCTTGTATGTGTAAGAAGCAGTGAAGCTGAAACCATGATCTAATGAAATAGCCTAAAGCCCTAAAGTGGTATCAGTTGCTGTCCATTATCGTACGGTATGAATTCTGAATGTCAAATAGGCAGAAGGCCGCAACTAGTACCCCAAAAGGCCGCATGCGGCCTTTAGGCCGCAGGTTCCCCACCCCTGCACTAGCCACTACGCTAGTGCCCTCATCTTCTATTTAAGATGTTGTGGGTTTGAATCCTGGTTGAGGCGATGTTTTTTAATTATGAAAAATTGTGCGGGTTCCGTGCGATGATTCCTCATTTCACGAAGGTCAAACTGCCGCCCCTCCTCGAGTTTGCCTGGTGAAGTAGTGAGTTGGTTTCTTATACTCTCCACCTCACATAGCCAGGTACGCCCGGCTCATCGGGGATTGTTCTGAGAATTTTGCAGTCACTCTTTTTCTCTTTCCGAACAATGACCTCTTTTGTCTCTCGAACCTACTTCTCTTTCCGAACAATGACCTCTTTTGTCTCTCGAACCTACTTCTCTTTCCTCTTTGTTGTATTTTTGGGACATGTCTTTCTACAATTTCCAGTTCTCCTCTAAGGTCATTAGCATCTCTTCCGTTGTCTTGGCCTTGAAGATGGTTTTCCAATCTATTTCTTCCATGCTGGATGCAACACCTTCCCAGTTTATAGCTTTGGAGTGAAAATTAAAAATTTCGAATTTGCTTCTTTTTGTTGTTCGTGTTCTTTCCTTTCCTGTTGCTTTTATATTGGTTGTTATTTCAATAATGTTGTGATCCGATATTATAGTTGGAGATATTTCTACGTTATAAATTAGGTTGCTGTTGTTTATGAATACCAAATCTAGGCAGTTGTTTTTTCTTGTGTTTTTTGTTATTTCTTGTGTTAACATAAATTTATCAGCTAGAGCTAGTAGCATTTTTACCTGCTCCTAGTCTTCCCGTGTGCCCGCCTTGTCCTGGCGTATACATATATTTTTTCCTATCCTTTTATATTTCATGACTGGAAAATTAAAATCACCACAGATAAAAATATTTGGGGTTGGAGAATGTAGATCTTTTACCCAGTTTCTTAAATCTGTAATGAAATCTGAGAATTTTGGGGTGGGCGTGTTTGGGGGTTTGTACATTACAATTAGTACCATATTTAATTTTTCAACTTTTGCTGCTACACATTCTACGTAGCTGTTTGAAGTACTTATAGTCATTTCTGCCATATGCCTTTTACGTGTGTAAATAGCACATCCTCCTTTACGTCTCACTGTTCTGTCGGCTCGGAGGATGTTATAGTTGTCAATTTGTATTTCTTTTTTGTCAATACAGAACTCACAGTTTCCACAGTTCGCCTGCCAGTCCTTTAATTGGGTTTCCGTGAGCCATGCAAAATCTGCTCCGGTTTCTTGCACGAGCCCTTTCAGGTATAAAATATATATATATATATATATATATATATATACAGAGCCGGCCCTAGGCATTTTGATAATACGGGGCCCCACTCCAGAAAAGATTTTAGTTCATAGTAAAAAGGCAAAAAAATAATCTGAAGTGCTATACATTTATCGTAGACATCTGTCTAATAATATTAAGAATAACAATAAAAAATGCTTTCATTAAGAATACTAAAAAAATACCATACTTTATAAATTTATAATATATTTTAAAGACTAATTTTTCTAACCTTCCTTTCTGAAAATTCCATTAGAAGGGGTTCAAAATTTAAACCCCTTTGCTTCTTCATGTTCAATTGACAATATTCCAAGGTTATTTAGCCTATCTTGGCCCATATTAGACCTTAAGCAGTTTTTAATTAATTTTAATTTTGAGAAGCTTCTTTCTCCTGATGCTACCGTCACAGGAATTGTTAAAAATATTCTTAGAGCAATCAATAAATTTGGACAGCAAGAGGCTATACCATTAGATGAAATGAAGTCAAGTAATTTTAAAGGCTGCCCTATTAAATCTGATGGTATCATTGGTCTCATAGCCTCTACCTCTTCACCAAGCATAGGGCCATCTATATCTGAGAAGTTTGATGTCCCAATGGAGTTTATTTGCCCAGCCCTGCTGGCAGCGCGGGGCCCTTTTAGGCGCGGGGCCCTAGGCGGCTGCCTAGCTCGCCTTGCCCTAAGGCCGGCCCTGTTTTATATATATATATATATATATATATATATATATATATATATGGAGAAGGAAACCACTCTTCAGGAAGACGTAAATTTTTATTTCTTAACACCAATTCAGTTTCGGCTCCTCGCGAGCCCTTTTCAGTTGGTAATGACCGTATAAACAGAGAACAGAGTTTATATACACCTGGAAGTTAATTATCAGGGATTAACTTCCAGGTGTATATAAACTCTCTTCTCTGTTTATACGGTCATTACCAATTGAGAAAGGCTCGCGAGGAGCCGAAATTGTATTGGTGTTAAGAAATAAAAATTTACCTCTTTCTGAAGAGTGGTTTCCTTCTCCATATTTCGTCGCGACAGTGCGTTAGTTTACATTATATATATATATATATATAATATATATATTATATATATATATATATATATATATAACAGAAGTGAGGGGTACCTAAATTGGTAATTTGCTAATTAATTATATATTGTTTTGCTTCTATTGAAAGATCGGTGCAAGTTAAAAACCGGTTTATACAATGTTTTAATCGCTTCTAATCAATATTTCCTTTTAAGGGAATTAAAATTACCTTCAGTTTAATTAAAATAATTATTAATTAATTATTAGGTTCTGGTAATGCTGTTACTTTTAAAATAATAATAATAATAATAATAATTATAATTAAATTAATATATTGTTCTATTTATACATATTCAATAGATACATACACTGGATGTAGTAAAGATGAATTGGTAAATGAGTTCCTTTTTTACACAACGTAGAACTACTATTTGCGATCAAATTTTAAGCTTTATTGATAGATTGAGGTTGTTTGATACCTTTTTAGATACCGCGAAACATATATATAGATTATGTATAATGAATTAAAAGAGAGGAGGGAGGTATAAAATCAAGTAGAAGATTCGATGGCTGTTGATATTTGGATGTTTTACGAGATAACATCAAAAAAATATCTGGATATATAACTGGAGAGTTACATAACAGAGGATTGACGAAAGTACATAATAGGCACCACGATGATTGTCCTCAAGACCAAATGGCAAAGGTCATCAATGGAATACCAGAACGTGTCTCAGCTTTACGTAATGAAAAGGAGAAAGCAATAAGATTCTAAATATATTTATTCAATATATCTGTTATGATTTATTGATTTTTGTTATCAAATCCAAAACTATAGAAAAACCTGAAGGCGTCTATTTACTTTTGTCAACCCTGTATATACATATAGAATTTAGCTGAGATTAAATAATAATAATTCTATTTTATTCTATTCTATTTCGCTTTTCTGCCACAATTTTATAAACCTTTCTACATCTTCGTGGGTCTCTCTCTTTAGTTTCCATGGAAACGGGTGGGCGCGATTTCCTTCAACCCTCTTCAAGCAGCGAGTGGGAGGCGGTGGTCGCCTAGCAACCGGATAGAGATCTTGTTTAGATGATCTGGCAACCGTATCAAATGCATGTTTGCCCATTTTGAATTTTGAATTGAATTGGATTCAATTCAGTAACTTTTATTGATAAAATAAATACAGGTTTTTTTTTTACAATTTACACTGACGTAAATAATTATGAAAATGAACTATTTTATTTAACTTAATTTAGCATGATTTCTTTTCCATATAAAAATACAGAATTATATTCCGCTCTCTCATATAGACACGCAAATAAGACAGGTAAATCTCTACTAATGTAATGTGAATTACGGTAACTAATTAATTAATTTGAAGTGAATGAGGGATATTTTGAACGCTTATAAATATGACGTGTTCCATAAATAAATGTACTTCATATCGCGTACAGCGTTTCATTGTATTTTCCATCGGGTAAAAAATTTTCGGTCACCCTGTATACAGAAATTATTGTACGGCAGACTTTTACATACACTGAAACGAAATGGGATTTTGTTTTTAACTATCGAGTCATTAATTATTAAAATTTTTAATTAGGAAATGGGTTTTTTGCCCCGAAATTTACTCTCTAACCTTCTTTTAAAATGAGTTATTTTTAGTTGATATAACAAATGCTATATAATAAATTATTTTTAGAGTTGGTTCGAACATTTACGTACCCTTTTTTTTGTTTTTCTTTTCGTTTTAAATTTACACATTAAAACCCCACGCTTGTAGCAGACAACAGGAATGGCCACGGGACCATCTGGTCGTCACTAAGCCCTGTATTTTCCAATCCGTACGCGTTCCTTTTCAATTTCTTGTTCCAAAGATCTTCCATTAGTACATTTGGATTCCGATTTAGATGTGGATATAAATTTGCCCATCTGTACCACGAAGAAAGCTAATTTAGATCCGTATCCGAATCCACGTACACCAATTTACGTTTTAAAATTTTTCTAATCTGAAATCAATAATTTACTCCGAGTACGATTCGGAGTAACTTTTAAAATTTATCCTAATTCTATCTTTTTGGTATGGATGTGCGTACATACTACTAATTAATTATTCATCTCATTTAATTTTTTTTTGTGAAGGAGGAGGAGGAGGAGGGAGTTGAAATAAATTTGTGGCATTGTTTTATATTTCTTTTGTAGATCATTTTAATTTTAGGACGAACTATTTTTTTTTTTTTCATCTTAATTTTAATTACTTCATTCCTTAGTTTTCAAGCAGAAAATGACTTCCGAAGACTGAATACAAAGGTCGATGCAAGAAATATATGAAAGCAATGATAAATTAGAGTCGTAAAGCGAGATATGTAAATTACACTCCAGGAAGCAGGGTGTCCATAAATTATCTTTACAAATTTAATTGAAATTGAATTGAATTTGTAGACACTACAGTGGTCACATCTTAGGATGTACAACATACAGGATTGATACGAAGCCTGAACGAATGCACTACAACCGACCTAGATTCTTTTCATTAGGAAGTATAAAGTGTATATACACGTTCATATATGAAGAAAAGCTCAAAACAGTGTCATTGGGCAAACATTTTTGAGGCCAAATTTAATAAATCTTGTGAAGGAAATTCAAAGTAGCATGATTATATATATACAGGGTGTCCCATAAGTCCGGCATCATAGGAGAAATTCATATTTTTCTATTTCTACAAACCATAATTCATATTTTTCTCTTTCTACAGGCCATAATGTCTGTGAGCAAGGAAGAACGAATCCAGATAATTCTACTCATAGGAAATCGGAGTCAAAGAGAGGCCGCTGCTGAATTTAACAGACTGCATCCAGACCGCGAGCCAATAACACAGAGTTGTGTTAGCAGACTTGTTGCAAAGTTTAAGGAAACAGGATCCAGAGAAGATAAACCACGCAGTGGACCTTCAAGGAGGTTCACTGACGATGATACAGCGACTGCTATCCTGGCTCATTTTAACAGAAGTCCCAATAAGTCTTCAGCGATTGTCCGCCGAGACAGGAGTGTCGAAAAGTAGCATCCATCGCATTCTTCAGACTCACAAGTGGCATCCATATAAACTTCAGATCCTACAGAAATTAAGCGAAGATGATCCCGACCGGCGGATGGAATTTTGTGAATGGGCTACGGAACAATATGCTCGGGATGCCAATTTCCCGTCCACCATTCTGTTCATTGACGAGGCTGTTTTTTATGGAAATGGTGAGGTAAATCGACAGAACACCCGCTACTGGTCTCAAAACAATCCTCACTGGTATACCTCTTCAGAGGAACAAGGTGCATCTTGGGTGATGGTATGGTGTGGCATTTGGAAGGATCGCATCATAGGCCCCCCTTTCTTTCGATGAACATGTCACTGGAGACACCTACCTACGTATGCTCAAGGAAGAAGCATTTCCCAGTGTCTTGAACGAAGAAGGAAATTTCCCAACATGGTTCCAGCAAGACGGCGCTCCTGCACATTACAGCACCCAAATAAGGGAATACCTGTACCAACAATTCCCTGGTCATTGAATAGGACGTCGAGGGCCTGTGGAATAGCCAGCTAGAAGCCCGGATCTCACGCCACTAGATTTTTATCTCTGGGGCCACTTGAAAGCGCTGGTATACGCAGAGAAAATTAGGAGTGTTGAACATTTGCGGCAGCGCATTATTGGGGGCATGTAACACCATTACTTCTGACATCATTCACCGTGTGCTTGGTGACTGGGTATCAAGTCTGAATTTGTGTATTGAAAACAATGGTGGACATATTGAGCACGTTCTGTAAATAAAAGCTTTTGTTTTGCCTTTTATTATTTTTCCTATGATGCCGGACTTATGGGACACCCTGTATATACCTTATGAACCTTATGTTGTTTCGTACGTTGGTCTCTCTTCACACGGAGGTCAAGCTGGTGGCCCCGCCTCTAGGTCTGGCCTGGTGGAGGAGCGAGTTGTTTTCTTGCGCTCTCCACCGTACATAGCCAGGTACGCCCAGCTCATCTGGTACTGTCCTGAGCCAGGCATCCAGTCTTTTCTTGAAGACTTCAACTTTGACCCCCGTTACGTTTCTGAGGTCCTTAGGAAGCTGGTTGAAAAGTCTTGGTCCCCTGACAACCAAGCTATTTCCTTCAGGGTTGAGGAGGTCCCTTGTCTGGCCTTTAATTTGGGAACACTACACATTCTGCCTTTCCTATTTTCCAGTGTTCTTTGAATGGTAATTGGGGTTAGTTTTAGGTTTGGTACCAGTTTTTCGATCATTTTCCATATGTAGATTATGATGTACCTCTCTCTTCTTCTTTCCAGTGAGTACAGATTTAGTTTACGTAGTCTTTCCCAGTAGTTGAGTTCTTTGCAGCCATCAATCTTGGCTGTGAAATGCCTTTGCGTTTCTTCTAGTTTATTAGTTTCTTCCTTTTTATGTGGGGACGTCAAAACTGAGCAGTATTCAAGTTTTCGTATAATCAGTGTTTTTAACAGGGGAATCATTACTGTCCTGTCCCTTCTCTTGAACGTTCTTAGTACCTGTCCCGCGACTGTTTTTGATTTATTTATCGCTATCTGATTTTGCGTTACGAATTTCGCATCATCTGTCATTATTATCCCGAGATCGATCGCTTTCGTGCTTCTCTGAATTTCCTGTCTATCTGGAGCATAATATGCAGTCTGTTTAAGTTCCTCTTTTCTACCATATCTCAAGAGCTGAAATTTCTCGGCGTTGAATGACATATTGTTGTCTTCTGATCATTTGTATATTTTGTTCGTGTCCCTCTGCAAGGCCTCCACGTCATGTACATCGCTGATTTTTCTGCTGATCTTTGTATCGTCTGCAAAGGATGTTACTATACTGTTGCTATTTACTCCGCTGTCTATGTCGGTTAGCAAGATAATGAACAGGAGTGGGGCCAGTACTGTCCCTTGTGGTACTGAGCTGCGTACTTCCGATTCTGATGATGATATACCTTGAATTTTGACGACCTGTAGACGATCTCTAAGGAAGTTGTAGATCCATTTTCCCACTTTGCCTGTTATTCCCAAATATTTAATTTTATGTGCTATTATACCATGTTCACATTTATCGAAAGCTTTTGCAAAATCTGTGTATATAACATCGTAGTCGTCATTGCCTTCCAATGCATCTAGGATATTGTTGTAGTGTTCTATTAGTTGTGATAGGCATGATCTACCTGATCGGAATCCATGCTGATTTTCGTTGAATCTTTCCCGTGTCTCCAGGAAATCATAAATTTTCTCTCTAACTATTCTTTCAAATGCTTTGGTGAGGTGGGACGTCAATGACACTGGTCTATAGTTCTTTGCTTGAGATCTGTCCCCTCCTTTATATATAGGGACAATGTTTGCTATTTTCAAGATGCTCGGTATTTCCCCAGTGTCTAGGGATCTTCTCCATATCCAGTATAAAGGTGTAGCTATTTCATTTTTACAGTTTTTAATCAATAATGCGTTCCAATTGTCCGGACCTGCAGCTGAATGTGGTTTCATTTGTCCTATAGCTCTCGCTACATCTTCTGGTGTAAAATCAAAGTCTGTTATATACTCTCCTTGCAATTCCTCTTCAAAGAATGTATTTATGTCAGGTATCGCTTTGTCACTTTTTGGGGTACTGAAAACTGATTCATATTGAGCTCTCAATGTATCAGATATTTCTTTTGGATCGTCGGTTAGTTCATTATTTCCCGTCCTTAAGGGCCCAATAGCGGCGCGCGTTTTTGTTTTCCTTTTTACATAGCTATAGAAGTATTTTGGATTTTCCTTTATTGCTTCTACCGCCTTTTCCTCTTCCCTCTCTGTATGGTCCTTAATCAGGGCTTGTATTTCCCTATCGATACCCTCCAGTTTTTCTTTTATTGCTTTCCTGTCATTATCTCCGCAGTTGCCTAACTTCGCCTCCACTCTGTTTTGCGGAATAGTCTTCTCTTTTGCCTCTTTAGCAAGCTCCTCTTTCCTTTTGGCTGTGATTTCGGAACATATTTTTCTAAAATTCTCAGCGTTTTTTCTTCCAAGGTTGTTAGCATTTCTTCAGTTGTTTTATTCTCGAAAATTGTTCTCCATTCTATTTGGGCCATGTGCAATCTGATTGCTTCCCAATTTATAGTCTTCCAGTTTAAGTTAAAGGCCCCGAATTTACTTCTTTCCACAATATGTGTATTGTCTTTTAATGCTGTCGTCATATTTGTTGATATCTCAATTAAGTTGTGGTCTGAGATAATGGTTGGGGTTATTTTTATATCAGCAATCAAGTTCATGTTATTCGTGAATACCAGATCCAGGCAGTTATTTTTTCTGGTATTTTCTGTTATCTCCTGTGTCAGCATAAACTCATTTGTGAGAGCCATCAACATTTTTGCTTGCTCCTGGTCTTCTCTTGTGCCCCCCCTTGTCCTCGTGAATATATATATTCCTATCCACCTTTTTGTATTTTATAAATGGGAAGTTAAAGTCTTCGCAGATCATTATATTGGGGGATGGAGGGTTTATGCCTTTATTAGCTTTCTAATGTCATCAATGGCCTCCGAGAATTTTTCGGTTGGGGTGCTTGGAGGTCTATAGATGACTATTACTATCAAGTTTAGTTTTTCTATTTTCACTGCTAGGAGTTCCACGTATCTGTTTGATTTACTTATTATCGTCTCTGTCATATGACCTTCCTGTACATATATAGCACAGCCACCTTTCCGTCTCGTCGTTCTATCCGCTCTTAGTAAGTTGAAGCCCTCTATATTTATCTCTTTCTTATCAATACAATGTTCTCAGTTTTCACAATTTCCTTGGCAATCTTTAAGATGAGTTTCTGTGAGGCATGTGATGTCCGCCCTTGTTTCGTCCATAAATCCTTTCAGGTGCGAAACCTTATTGAGTGATTGGTTTGGTCTTATTCCTTGAATATTAGCCAGGACAATTTTTATGTTTTCTGTTTTTCGTTGCCCCTTGTGCATTTCAAGTTCGTTTTCCTTCGATATCGCTTGATTCGTTGCCCTATGATCCTCCGAAAGAAATCCGTTTCCGCCTACTTGTATTGGTAGCTTCTTGCCCGGTAGCGATTTGGCTCGGGGGTTTCCAGCTGTGTCAACTGCATGTGGATGACATTTAGCATCCGTAACGTGTCCGCGATGTTGAAAATTTTTTTCTTGTTCGCTTATTGTGTTCCTATTGTTGTTCCTATTGTTATTTTTATTCCTATTGTCACTTAAACCTTTTCCTTTGTTCGTTGAGTCCGTCGGGAGATGTTGATAGTAGCATATATATATATATATATATATATATATATATATATATATATATAATATATATATATATATATATATATAGATAGATAGATAGATAGTTCCAATTCTACGTTAAGGTGGGGCAACCTTTGTCAGAATGAACAATTCGGGTGGAAGCGAAAACTAGGTTCAACCAGGAATAATGTTTTCTAAACATATTAAAACTAAGTACAACATTTTTTAACATTACATACGCTTCGGCGCAGAAAACAATTGGTATTCCTTTATGTACGTACGTTCGTGTATGTAATGTACATAAGCCCTATATATATATCAATTACAGGGACTCCCCCCCCCCTCCCACACACGCACACCTGAAAAAAAAGGTCAGGTTTAATTAAAAAAAATTTCATTGTAGTAATTTTTATTTTTATTTTTTATGCTTAGCTTTATAATAATAATAATAATAATAATTATTATTATTTGTACATATAAAACACGTACATAAAAGGTTTCATTTGAACGAGTGAAAGTATTTACTAGCGCAAGAGAAAATCCTGGAAAAAAGGTCTTTTGAATGAAGAGAAAAATGGGGGTTGAAAAGAAAAAAATAAAAAATTAAAGAAAGATGACAACACAATTCTGACAAAGAAATTAGTCTGGGAAAATATGCATCAACAAACGCGAAGGAAACAAAAACAAACAAACAAGCAAAAAGCAAATAAATTAAGTGAAACAGACTTAACCATGCATGATTCACAAATGTTTTGAAGAATATAAAACAGCAGAGACTGTAAAGAATAATAAAGAATAGTTTTAGTATATACAAGCGAATGGAGAGAGATGGCATAAGGAAAGAAGGAGGGAAAAGAGGAAATTCAAAGTAGTGAATAAGTAAAGACAAAATGATCCACAAGAAATAAGAAAATGTTACTCAAATAATCCATTTCAAAATATTCATTTCCTTCAGACCTTGAACGAAAGTAAATATTCAAATGTTTTTTCCCGAAACTGCGGCTACAAACAAGGATGTCTGATGAAAAGTGAGCTGTTTATAATTATTTTTTGTTTAGACCGACCTTGCAGAAAGTAGTGCCTGCAACAGGAAGTGGATTGAATTTTATATAAAATTAACCATCAGTCTTGTACGACTTGATATACCGTACTGAATCCATTTAAAATAGATGTAGCGTAGACAGCAGTGGGTACAACAACCCTTTTCGGGTGATGCAAGAATCTGTAAATGAATTTCAGATTAAAAGGGCATATAACATTAATGGAGTCCCGAAGTGGAAGAACTTATTGGTCAAGTTTTGAACCTAGTTTTAGTCGTCTTTGGTCAATTTAATTTTGTTTGAAGTTAATTTAAAGGAAAACAGACCTGTCAGTACTCAGTACGCCATCTTCGAAAAATTAAAAGTTTGATGAAATGGGCAGAAATATGGCTTTTACCAAAAGCAGTATTAACCCCAAACGAAAATAAATTAATGCACAAAATAAAAATTTTTAAACCTGAAACCGCCAAATTATGAATAATATAAAGACGTATTATATATAAAACAAGTGCAGAGAACAGGGTAAATTTCAGTGGTAATTTATTTCAACCTTTTGGATATGGCAACAGATAAAGGTTAGGCCTAAATAAAATAGTGAATTAACAAAAAGCAAATATCAATACTAAGTTGCAATAACTGGAGTAATATCATTAGACGCAAAGTTCAAAGGAACATATCGGCTATTTTAATCATCTAATTAAGCATTCTGGTGGATCAGATGTTCGACTAGTAGTTAGCCACAATAAGGGTCTTTCTCGACTTCATTAACCTGAGTTTTCGTGACTGATTTACGAAACTGGTGTACAGTAAACCCTCCTATAATGCGGGAGTTTCCGTTCGAAGAGAGAGACAATTTTAATAAAATCCGCGTTATACGAATACTTAACTTTATGGGGAACCCCTCCCCTCTTTTTCAAGTTTAGACAATTTAGATGCAAGTAACTTTTTCTTACTGGAGGCTGATTGAAAATCTCGAGGGCATAATAAGAAAATTAAAAAAACAGACTTGTAGACTTGCTCTACGAAAAACCTTTTTCACTCATAGAGTAGTAGATTTTGGAATGAATATGATATGGTAAATAGTAGCTCCTTAGTTTTAAGAAGAATTTGGACCTTTTCATGAATGAAAGAGACAGTTTGTAGATTGTAAACAGCGTATATTCTTAGCTAAAGTTATGTAGGCTACTCTCGTAGTTTTGGAAATAGTTGTCTGCTAATTAGCTGACTTGAGATTGACATTTTGCACAATTTTATTATAAAATATAGCTCATGACTTGGATAACCTCGATAGGCCCGAGTGGCTTCATGTTTTCTAAATGAAATATAATGTACTCGTAATGTAATTACAGAAAAATAAATACGGGGAGAGGGTAAATACTGGTACAGTACTGCGCTCACCACTGCGCTGATCTCGGGCTGTCATCACACCTCCGAGGCTGGGTGTTGCTGGTACAGTGGCCTGTACCGCGCTATTGCTGGGCAGATGGCATTGGATATTCCTTCATCACTTCTTAGGCGTTGGTTGGGAAGAAACGGGTGTTGGAGGTAGTGAAAATAGTGGAAGTGGTGGTGGCGGCGGCTTGGGGTACCAGGCGTCAAGAAAGCGGTGATAGTCGACAACTTAGCAAAACGGTGTTTCTCACTGTAGAGCTCCTGTACGCTGCCAATACTATCTCGATGCCTCCCCCAAACTGAAGACTTCGTTTCAAATTTGGGTCAGTTTGGACAGCAGAATCCTTTATGGCATTATCCTTTTACGCAAGCTCCGATACCATCTTTAGAGTCAACTGTCGAGAAGGTTCACCGACTTCTTCACTTTCTTCCTTCTTCCGTCATGAGGGCGATGAGTTCGTCGGCGTCCAGCTCCTCCTCACGGTTAGAGCACCCGTGGAGAGACGCGCGCACGACCACGGCCGCGTGTAGACTGAGCATTTAAACGCTGGGTGAAATGCTTTCTACCGCGCTATACCGAAACTGACCCGCGTTATCTGAAATACGGATCATACATTTTTAAGCGTGTTATATTGAAACCGCGCTCTGTGAAACTGTTATAAGAGGGTTTACTGTATAACTATAGACCAGGAAACATACGAGTATAGAGATGTTCAGATATCTACTTGTGATAACCTCTTTTTTATACAGATTCCATAAAAAATCTGAATGATGATAAAAAAGATAACAGCTACGAAGCTCCGGGGGGGGGGGAGATTCTCTCAAACATTACTCTTAAAATAAGATTTGTATATATTCTTTTCGTGGTTTGGTGAATGTTGTAGAAATCAGTAACTGAAAAATGTCCAAAATCATCATGGACGCCCTAAAACGTCAGAGTTCGTATAAGTTGAAAGTACAACTTTCATATATTCCTATTGTATATTCGTATCGCTTATGTAATACAAAAACAGTATCGTAATAATATAAAAAAAAATCCTGCCAATTTAACGATAGGCCTATGCTAACAAATAGAGAAAAGGATATCATCACATATCAAAGATTTTTTTTAACAGTTAATCGTTTCCATGACAACGATGACTCTATCGCGTGCGTAATAAAAAAAAATATATACTGAATATCATTGACATAACTTCTCGTATATTTATCACTGCTTTGTTTTTGATATCTCGCTGAAACTCAAACCTGGAAAAGGTTTAAAGCCATTTACGCGACTTTGTATATATGTTACAGTCAATCTGTGAAACCAGTCGTTTCACGTAATGCCTAAAAATTTCAGCCATTTCGCGTAACTCGATTAAGCGATTAATGACTCCGTGAAGGTTAGGTTCGGTAAAGTTAGGTTAGGTTGGTTAAGTTGATTAGGTTAGATTAAGTTAGAGTACATTGGTATGGGTGGATTAGTAATGCTTATTACCTATGTTTAAGGGTTAATCGAATTACGCGAAATGCCTGAAATTTTTAGGCATTACGTGAAATGACTGGTTTCACAGATTGACTGCAACACAACACACACCCACACACACACACACACACACACACACACACACATATATATATATATATATATATATATATATATATATATAAATAATGAGAGTTACTTTCGCTCCTATTCGGTGCTATCTTTTGTATCACTTTCCCCTACACAGAAAATAGCTGCAACTTTGTTGTAGTTGTTGTTATTTTGGGTTCAATTTAGGTTAGGTTAGGTTAACCCAACCAAACCTAACCTAAAATAAAAAAAATGGGTGTTAAATCCTGAGGTAGCATGAAGGTAATGTGGCTTTGAGTTTTTAATTAAAATCCTAACGCGAGTGAAATTCGAAAAAAAAATAATCATTATATATGGTAAAAAAGTGCATTATCTAAATATTTTAATGTAACCCCTCCATACCTTAACTAATCGTAAGTGATTAAATATTTGAAAGAATAAGAGACATCTCGTGTTGTAGCTAATGTAGCTTCACTGACCACCGACGAAAGTGGAGGAGGAATTTGGCGAGTTATATATATACAAAGCTGGGCACTTGCGGTATTTTTTGCGGTACTGCGGTACTACCGCACTACCAAACCGGTACCGCATAACGCAGTACCGCAAAGGATCGCTGAAAGTACAGCAGTACCGCTACCGCATTCAAATTTCCCGCGGTACTTTCCGCGGTACCGACAAACACGACTTTTCAAAAAATTAACACTTTTTTGAAGTAAACCTTATTACAGGAGTACAGTAACGAATGCTGCGTGTGTTGCATCAGCCTAACTCTAGACACGTTAAGTTTTCGTTCAGAACATGTTACGTTGCCATCCTATCACAACGCCTCAGTGCAGTGCTTGCTTTTGAGCCGGTTGCACGTGTGTTACATTTCTGTGACAAAGATCGATTTTTAGCCATTATGGCAGAAAGTTCAGGTGCGAAATCGCCGATATGCAATTTCTGAAAATATGTGCTATTACTTGTGTTGTTCTTGTGTGCAGTACCGCAGTACCGCAGTACCGCGGAACGCACCAGGGGGACCTGAAAAAGTACCGCAGTACCGCGTAACGCACTGGGCATGCTGAGGTACCGCAGTACCGCGTAACGCACCCCCAAATTTTGGTACCGCGCCCACCACTGTGTATATATATATATATATATATGAAAAGAAGGATCAACACAACGGCAAACATTTTCATTTATTTGTACATCAGACGTTTCGACAAATCTTTTGTCATCATCAGTGAGTTAAGTCTTAAAACCTTAAAACAAAATTGAAAAGTGAAAGTTACATCAATACAATATTAAGACCATTAAAATTAAAATTTTAAAGCAAAATGAAAATTGCATCAATACAAAATTAAAAACATTTAAATTCATCACTATAAAAACTAAAATTAAATTAAATTTCATCACTATAAAAACTAAAATTAAATTACCTCAATAGGTAAATACACAATGTTTACATCCACCTCCATACTTGGCAAAGTCTAAGAGGACACTAGGTGGTCAGAGGATTAGAAAGGGTATATCTGTGAAACACGGTTGGTTGTCAAAAGAGTCGTAATTTGTAGGATGAGCTATTATTATTAAGGGAGGGTTTGTTTCTATAGATGTACAAAGATTCTAAAATTCGGAGTTCTGTAAGGATATTGGATCTAGTTAAAATTTCAAACTGAGTTTTGTGAAGGGGATGGTCGTTTTCATCACTGTGGTTTCTAATTGCGGATTGTGGAGGGCTACTGAGGGACGGTTGGTACGGACTGACAAGCCCAAATGTTGAGAAAGGCGCACCTCCAGTTGGAGTTGAGTGCTGCCAATATACGCAGCCTTACAGCTGTCGCACGTGTATTTGTAAACAACATTGGGGCATACAGTTTTGGGGAATTCATCTTTGAACTTTAAAAAATTTGATAATTTAAGTGGGTTGACGAAGGCGAATCTAAAATTTATTTGGGGATAACTAGACTTGAGTAGTTTGGACAATTCACCTCGAATACGCAATGATAAATAACCATAAAAAGGTAATTTAATATATCTGGTTTCTTTTTACTGTAGTTACGGGGAGTTTAGTATCAAAAGTGTTATTTAAAAATTCTTTAATTGGTTATCGAATAGATGAGAAGGGTAGTAATTGTTAATAAAGTACTGTTTTAAAAATTTAAATTCTTCGTTTAACGAAAAGTAATCCGAACAAATACGGTAACTTCTTGTTAATAATGTTACTATAGCACTAATCTTATATTTATAAAACATACAACTTAAATAATTGGTTCCCAAGCCAGTAAAAGTTTGTTTCCGAAATAGTGAAGTATGGAACTTATTATGGGCCCGTTTAACTAAAACATCCAGGAAAGGTAAACTATTATTTGTTTCGTTTTCACACGTGTACTTAATGTTACTATGTTGTTTATTAAGATAATCAAGAAAAAGTTTTACGTGTGAAGGATGGTTAAATATTAAGAAAGTGTCATCCACGTATCTTCTGTAATATATGGGTTTAAAACTACTAGGACAATTTTTCAACCAAATTTCTTCGTAATGGCAAAGAAATGCATTTGCTAGTGTTGGGCTTAACGGGGAACCCATAGCTACCCCATCAATTTGGCTGTAAAGGTTGCTATTAAATAAGAAAAGATTATCAAAACACACTATTTCGAGAAGGTTTTTAAATTGAGTCTGAGTGAGGCCATTAATAAGAGTATTATCAGTAGTGAATAACTTATTTAGTATGATATTTAATGTTTCTTTTAACGGGACATTAGTAAACAATGATGAGACATCAAAACTGGCCATAGTAAGAGAATCGGCATGATTGATCTCTTTTATCTCTAGCAAAATCAAACGAGTTGTTAATAGAATAATCATTAAAGGTGAGTTTTGAAAGCAAGGGAACGAAGAATTTGGCTAAGTTATAATTGAATGTACCACATGCCGAAAGAATAGGTCTTAGTGGGAAGTTTGGCTTGTGGACTTTAGGTAAACCATATAGAATTCCTGGATTAGAACCAGAAGCAAATAAAAAATTGTATGTATTGTCAGCAATAATATTACTATTTTTAATTTACGCAAACACCTATTAAGTTTATCTTCGAGTTTTAGTAATTTAGACAGAACATTCTCTTTTACCCTTTTAAATTTAGACGTATCCGACAAAATTGTCTCCATTCTATTTATGTAAACTGTTGAATCAATCAGCACTACTCCTTTACCCTTATCCGGTTTTGTAATGATGACAGAGTTATCCTTTTTCAAATTATTAAGAATTTTAAAATCTTGCTTATTAAAGAGGGGAGAAAACACCTTATGGGGTTTAAAATTGTAAAAATTCTTAAAAGAGATGCTCTCCACTTGTTTTACCAAGTTATGAAACGAGAAATTTGGTCGGATCTCACAATTCTTAATATTCATGAGAAGATTTTCAAAGCCAGAGAAAAATTTATAAAAATGTAGTTTATAATGAGGAGGGGCAACAAGTTTGACCTTCGTAAAATGAAGAATCATCACACGGAACATTTGAAAGGTTAAAAGGTATATATATATATTTTTTTTTTGCATTTTTAGAGGGTTCGAACGACGGTTTCAGGATCAACCTGCGGTTGGCGTCTCTGCTGCAGCAACCCGCCTCATTTATATGATAGGATTTAGAGGAGGAGGGAATTGGTTTCCGCTATCCTCCTGCTTTCGTAGCCAGCCACAGGGACTTTGCTTAAAATATTATTCAGGTTGATATGCTGGAGGTCCCTCATTTCTTTGGACAAGGCATTAAAAAGTTTGCGGTTTAATATTCTGAAGGTACTGTATTTTCTACCCTCGTTTTCATGGCCCCGTGTCCCATCACAGTTGGAACAGTGCAAACTCGGCCTCTTCTCTCAAATTACTCCAACTCATGGTACGTACGCAATGGTGTTATTTATGTGAAAAAATCGCACAAAGATCAAAGACGACAGATTAATAGTGAAACAGATCTAAATAACTCTTTCCGCGAAGTACAAGGTCATCCCGTTTTCTAAATGAGGTATTTTTTACCACAGACTCCTATACTTGTATTTCCCTTTATCGTATAGACCTATACAAATCTCCATAACCATTAACCATACACGACTACATATGAAGAATCCCATTACAAATATAGGTTTATTTTATCCGTTAATGCTAATATTACTCTTATTATCAATATTTCAGTATTAATATTATTACCAACTACTCGGATAACTACAAGTACTAACTATTATTATTTTTAGCAGCGCAATTACCAGTATTATCATCGTAATCAGTATTATTATTATTATTATATTAGTAGTAGTAGTAGTAGTAGTAGTAATATTGACAGTATGGTTATACATTATTATTATTATTATTAATATAGTTAATACCTACTTCGTGATCCACTGATAAAATTACTCCTTATCTCGTTCTAGTCATCACTAGAACCTGTATTAGTAATTTAGTATTACGATATTGATTATTATTATTACTTATTATTAATATTAGTAATACTACCTAATTTTAGGTAACTATAATTGTTGGACTAATATAAGTATGTTATTAATAGTAATTATTACTATTGCGGCAGTACTATTATTACGTAAGCAACTCAGGCAACTGTAACTATCAATTTCTGCCGTACTATTTGATTAATTTTTCCTTTATTTTTATCTTTTTTATTTTGAGTATGTCTATTCCTTTTTCACCGAGTTGGAACCGTTGCTCTATCCTGTATCATATGTTTTATTACCCAAATAATAATGATGTAAAGAAAAAAAGGGTTCCCAAAACGTCCCTCCCATACGTTTCTCATCTCTTTCAGGAGCCCCATTTATTCAGTAATGTTAAAATGCATCATTGATACTATATTTATTAAACCCGATTAACAATCAAAGATTATGAAAAGTGTCATCGATCAATTTGTTTATTAACCTGTTTTTCCATCTCATTATCTCATACACTCTTTTAACTTCTTATTTATAATTCTCCTTCGTTATAAATCAAAATTACAGGCTCTGAATTTCTTTAAAAGGTATGTGATGAGATTGAGGTTCATAAATGTGACCCCTTCCCCCCTCTCGGTTCGCAGTCTTCACCGACTTTCCCTTATTTACAAATCTGTAATTTTTTCCGGAGATCTCTATCTACTAAAAAATATAGAGAAGCAATATATATATATATAATTATATATGTGTGTGTGTGTGTGTGTATATTTTCTCCCCCACCTTAAACTCGGTAATCAAAGTGTATTCTCTACATGATGCCAATGATCTCCCCTTATAATTTAGTCTCCTCATCCTCATTAAAGGGTTTCTCATATATCTTCTTCTTAAACTAATTAAGCTTAAGTTTTTTTCTTTCTCTCTTTCTGATTTTATTATTTTTTACACGCACTCATTCACCCAAATCCACTTTCAATCGCACATTCTTAAAATTCCAACACGTGCTCATCCCCTTGGGTCGACCGATTTTATTTATTTCAGTGATAAAAATTCGAAATACCTATCTATTGACGACCTCGATACAAACTCGAATGATGGTCACTCATCAGTTTTGGACCTTAATATTAGAAGCCTCGCTAAACATAATGATGACCTCAAAGATACATTATCTTTAATAAAAAAAGATTTCCACTCGTGGAAATCTTCATACAGAACCCGTATAAACAAATATCTTTTTCCTTTATTGACACTTTCCACATAGAAAGAAGAGACGGTGGCATTCGTATTTACATAAAAAATACCATAAAATGCCCAAGAATTCACCCATTCTGTACAGTAGAGCCTCGCATTGAAACACCCTTGACAGAACTTCTCTCAATATACTGCCAATATACAGACCACCTAGCGATACCGCAAATAACTACATTAATACCTAACAGGATCAAATAAGACATCAATTCCTAAAGAGCTCGCGCTCTTTCATCCTCGGAGACTTTACTATAGACTTAATGAAAACTGGGACAGACTGCATCGCTAAATCATTATGGAACGTAATGATCAGCCAAGGAATAATAAGGATATAAGACCAACGTAACAAGGCTAAAACGCTCTCATACTGACCTACCAAATCTTCTCTTAGCCACCATATATGGTCAGATATATAGACTCGCAATACATACAGGACACAGCACAGGGATACTCCTTGCAGGTATAAATGACCACCTCCCAAATTACGTTACAATCAGAACGACGACAAACACCCTAAACTACACACATATTAAATTCGGGAAAACAAGACCTAATCAGCATAATAAATTCAAAACGAAATTAGAAGAAATAGATTTCGCCTTCATTGACAAAAAGATAAGTTAGAAAAATTTATAAATCGAACAATCATAATAAAAATACAAATGAAATGCTCCACGAGTTAAAAATTCTTAAACTAGGAGAAATCTACAAACTAAACATTGCTTCATATATGTATCAAATTGTCCATAATACTGCACAAGAAATCATCCAAAACAAAATATTAGCTTCCCAAACACAACAACAACAACGCTTTAACACAAGACAATCAAACACGCACATCAGAAAACCGAATTATACTCTAGATTGTGCGACTAGATCTACCTTATGCTCAACTGGTCCAAACCTTCGGAATTCACTTAATCAAGCGATAAAACACTCAAAGACACTAAAAATCTTCTAAAGGAAATTAAAGACAAATTCATCAACTCATACGAGCCATAACTCTCTATCGCCTGTCGTATTTCAATAACAAAATTAAACTACATACTCTTGTTTCCATATTTCCATATAGCAAACCAAAAATAATAACCGGTAAAATAAAACCAAATATAAGCAAAGTCAAAGCATCTGAGGTTGTTAAAATACTCAATAATGAAGGCAATTAATATTTCAATATTTAATTATATTTTAGCGTCTAATATCCCAGTAAATATGAAGGTATAATTTAAGCTGAATATTTTTATGTAATTGTGTGAATGTGTAATTTTAGCTGAATATCCTTAATTATATGTATTAATTACAGTCCCATTTGTCCGAATGTATAATAGTCATGTGTGTATATATGTAAGCGAGTGTGTATTTAGGGGAATCCATGCATGTACCTGCATATGTGTGTGCGTCTATATGTATGGATATGAGTGTATGTATGTATGTATGTGTGTGCATTTTATATATATATATACGTATATACTGTATATGTGTGTGTGTGTGTGTGTGTGTTTGTATGTATGCATGTGTGTATGTATGCTTCCTGCAGCAACTAATGTGCACCATCAACTCGTACAAAAACTAATAAATTGTAATATTATTATTATTATTATTATTATTATTATTATTATTATGTGTTGTTGCTGTTACTATTTTTTTTAATTCAGGAAGGAGGAAGAAGAGAGCCAAAATCAAGATTCAAAGTATACGAGATGCCTGGATACTGTGAATTTGAAAGATTGAAGGTTACAGACAGAGGTGAAAGATGGACTGAAAATACCAGTTAACCCTTGCGTTGGAGAGTTGGACGGAAAAGGAATGAGAATGTGTCGAAAGTCGGATACTGCTTGCTGTCCTTAAAGGGAGGAGGCATGCAGTTGGAGAGTTCAGAAGAGCAGTGTCCGTTACAATAGTGACAATAAAGAGAGAGTGGGGCAACATTGCGGCGGAGAGAGGGATATTGGAGACAGGCAGAGTATATATGATCTTTCCAGGAAAAATCACGTGAAAAGGAAACGCCAAGAATGTTAAGAGAAGAGGAAGGAATCAGTTGTGTATTGTTGAAGGGACTGGGATAGTGGTGTGGAATGCTTAGGAATGCAATAACTGCCGCACTATCATATGTATATATATATACTATAGCTGTGTGTGATTATACGTTTCTCTCTCTATACCTTTTGTATGCTTTATATGTCTAGTGGAGAACAATAAAGTTATTATTATTATTATTATTATTATTATTATTATTATTATTATTAACATAAACAGTAAGGGAGCTAACACTGTACCTTGTGGAACAGAGCTGACGACTTCTGAGACTTCAAATTTGACTCTATTTACTATCACTCTCTGTGTTCGTTTGATCAGAAAATTAAATATCCATTGTCCAAATTTTCCAGTAATTCCTGAATTATTAAGTTTGTGTGTTATAATTCCATGATCACATCGAAGGATTTAGCAACATCAGTATACAGTATATTACAGTACATCTATATTTTGACCTCGACACAATGTTTCCAGTATTTTCTCTTGATGATTTAACAATTGTGATAGGTATGATTTTCCAGCCTTGAAGCCATGTTGGTTTGAATTGAATAAATGCTTCTCTTGTAGGTAGTAAGCAATTTTGCCTCTGATTACCCGTTCGAAGTACTTTATAAAATGGGAGGTGAGAGCTACTGGTCGATAATTCTTAGGCATTGCTCTGTTCCCTCCTTTAAATAAGGGGGCAATGTTCGCGTTCTTTAATGAAGGCGGAATTTGTCCTGTGTCGAGTGATTTCCTCATTTGTAAGTGCTAAACACGGAGTTAAATTGTTCCTTAAGCAGTTCGTTAATTTTTTCTGGGTCATTTGTGTATTCGGTCGTCTCATCTATCAACGGACCAATACTCTCTTTACACTGCATTTTTCTTTTTGAAAACGTGTAGAAATATTTTGGGTTATTTTTTTTTGTTTTCTGTTTCTTTGTTTTCCCGTTTGTATTATGGATGAATGTGGGAAGAATGTATTCCACATTGGAAGCGAGGTAGTCAAAGAGTTTTGGATAGTCAGTAGAATTAGGAAAAAGGTAGTCAGCGCAAATGTATTCAGTTTGAGATTGGCATGTAAGCCGTAGCCAGATGGTATAGAATTCGGAGGATTCAAATTCGGGAATACGAGAACAAGTTAGGTCGTTGCGTACATATACGCAACATCCACCTTTGGAATGAAACTGAGTATAGAGAAAGTAGGAGGGTACAGAAAAGGAATTGCTGTCAATCGTCCCAGACACCCGAGTTTCAGTGAAGAAGAGATGAAGTTTAGAGGATGAGAAGTGGTTTTCAATAGATTGAAAATCTGAGGAAAGGCCTCGAATGTTGCCCAAGTTTATGAAAAGCGAATCAAGTAAAGACCCAGAACATCTCGAATATACAGTAGTAGATCCAGCCCGGCTTCCTGGTATCGGCAGCGGGGTAGAAGCTAGTAGTGGGGACACTTATGGTCCCATTCCCCAGTGGATTCCCGAGGCTCTTGAAGTCGTCATTTTTTTTTAAAATTTTGAAAAGATTATGTAGTGTGTAAGATGCATGTATTTGTAGTGAAGAATAGTGAGAGAAGTGGGTGTTTGAGAGCATGCTGAACTGTTCATCGGGTAGATGAGACACGGATAAAGATCAGTTAAGGAGGATAGTGACAGGAGAAACGTGAGTTCCAGTACTCCCTGTCTTCTGCCTAACGTCTCTCCCCTCCCACCAGAGTACTTCCGTGGTCGATTGGTGTCTACAATATCCTCTTTTCACTGTATATATTTTTAGTATATATATATATATATATATATATATATATATATATATATATATATGATGCAAACCCACAGGGAAGGGGAAGGAGTGATTCCGTGGCCTTTCGTGTATTCAACAATACATCTCGTCAGGGTATTGTTCAATACATAAAGGGCCTTGGAGTCACTTTTTCATTTTCCTTGTGGCTTTGCACTATTCAGCGTCGACTCTGAACCGTCGTTCAAACTCTCATAAAGTAAGTATATATGGGGCGTGGTTCGGATTCCACGTTAAACTGTAGGTCTAAGGTGGAGTGAAAAGCTTGACCTTCGTCAGAATGAACAATTCGGGCGGAAGCTAACCAAAGGCAAAGGTATATGGGAATGAACTCAGAATGGTTCCCTGAGGTTTTTTATGATACACACAGACCGTGCATGGAAGAAGGAACTCTTCTAGGAAAATTAAATCCACTATAGTCCGAATAAGTAATGGTAAATGACAAATACTATAGTTTTTTCTTTTTCATGATGCTAGCCCGACGTGGGCAACGGGTCACTCGCAAAGAGGTCCCAAAAATATAGCTTCCCTCACCAGCTATCTGCAAAGCAGATAGGATCCAGCTTTGGGACAGGATCTAGGGTTTAAAGAAGCCTAGCTCAGCTACATTTAGAACCACAATATAAGCAAAAGACTCGCTGCCTTCACGTCAGATTGAATACATCAAAGAAAAAGGGGTAACTATTATATTTTTAGCCAAAAACCAAAACTTAAACCTCAACTGGCAGAATTGAGCGTCCACTTTTCAAGGCACATAACATGTCCGTTTCATGATGGGAATGAACTCAGAATGGTTCCCTGAGGTCGGGCTAGCATCATGAAAAAGAAAAAACTATAGTATTCGGACTATAGTGGATTTAATTTTCCTAGAAGAGTCCTTGTTCCATGCACGGTCTGTGTGTATCATATATATATATATATATATATATATAATATATATAATATATATATAATATATATATATATATATATACACTAACTGAATGTTACAGAAGGATTGTGGATCTAGTGATTTCATTAAATCCCTAAAGCACGAATTTCAGTAAGATTGTGAAATACCCTAAACATTAAACTGAAACTCTGGAATGATTTAAATGTTGACGCAAAAAATATTGTGAATGTAAACTTGTTTAAAACCATGTTGAAATCTCGATTAATAATGGAATACTAATAAAAATCTAGGATTAAATGTTCGTTGCTATTATTTATTCACTTCTCGTGTGTAATCTAGGATTAAATATACATTACGCGTTATTGTTTCTCTCTCATGTCTAAAATGTTCGTTTTAGGTCCATTTGTATTTCGCATAGTTTTTCTTCTAGTTTGAATCGTCTAGCTTCAGTTGTACATTTGTAGACATTTTTTACGTTTGTTTCCGTTGTCTGAATAATGTCCCCACTTTTCTCTCGAGCTTGCTACGTTTTCACTTTTGTATCTTTGGAACGTGTTTTAAAAAGCAATATAGGTTTAGTTATTTTTCTATTATACAAAAGGTGTTTCAGGTCGACCCTAGAAATATGATTCTACATGTTCATGTCATTACGAGTGGTTTAAGTGCGTAAATGTTCAAACTGAGCTCCATCTGCACTTCCATATTTCTAGGGTCGACCTGAAACACCCTGTATATAGTATTCGTTCTGGAGTCTTCTCGTGAAGTAACAATTCCCAATTTACTTTATTTAAATCTTCATTTACACTTTCCCAATGTACTTTCTTTGAGTTTGTATTTAAACCTTCAAATATTCCTTCTAACTCTCTGGGATGCGTTTTGGGACCTCTGGTTGCTAACTTTACTCGCATATCGATTAGGTTATGGTCAGAGAAATTTGTGTGCGTTATCTTTTTATTTATTATTATTTCATTGTTATTTGTCAAAATTAAATCCAAAATGTTCTCTTTTCTAGTCGCTTGATAAGTTTCCTGTGGGTAAATGCATAATACTCCATAACATCTAATACAGTGGTTCTTAACCTTTTTACTACCATGCCCCCTCTAGGAATTGGTCCTTCCCTCCACGCCCCCCTTCAATCAAAATAACATTCTCAATAACTTCTCAATATTAGCCCATGCTCTCGTTAAGAGAATAACAAATACAATTAGAGAAATTCCTGTCTCTAGGGGGGCGCGCCCCCCAGGTTAAGAACCACTGATCTAATAGCATTATTGCCTGGGTTCTATCATCTTTTGTAATGTTACCATGAAACTTCTCAACATATATGACTTCGTAATTTTTGTTCATGTTATAAATGGAAAGTTAAAATCCCCACAAATTAAAATATTTGGTGCTGGTGTTTTAAGTAATTTTAACATGTTTTCTATTTCGTTTATAACGAATTGGAATTAACTTTTTGTGGTGTTTGATGGTCTGTACACGTTCATAATGATTAGATTCAGTTCTTTTACTTCTAAAATAAGAATTTCGACTGTGTTGTTTGAATTCTTACCTTCACTTCACATGTGCGTGTGTGATTTTTTTTAAATGCAAAAGCCTCCTCCTTTTCTAACAAATCTATCCGCGCTGTGCATGTTGTAGTCCTTTATTATTATTATTATTATTATTATTATTATTATTATTATTATTATTATTATTTCAATGTTTTCGATGCCTTTTTCACAGCCTTTTTTTTTATTTATACAAGTGTTTCCGTTCGCCATATGATACGTGTGTTGGTTTCTAGAGCAAAATTTTGTACGTAATTTAATTTGCAGTCTGCGTGGTCAATGCACAAGCCTTGTATATGTGTGTGTAATAAATTTACAGGGTTGATATTCTTGATGTTCGGTTGTCATGGATAATGGTCATTTTCTGGTCGATTTTGAGGGTTCCTGTTTCGTTGGTTCTGTATGGGTGCGCGTTGCATTTGAGAGTACCGGGTACCATTGTGGTTGTTGGAGTAACGGTGGGTGGTGTTGGACGGGGAGGGTGGTGTGGTGTTTGTATTACTGGGGTACATAGATCTGCGAAGTTCGGTCTTTTCTCATTAGAAGGAACAGTTGTTCTTTTACGTTCTCATTACTTCTACATAAAATGAACTTCAGTGGAACTGTTGTTACCACTTTTATTTAGGGTTTGAGCTGTCATTTCTTTTTCTCTTGTTTGAGTACCGTTAATGTGAAAATACGGGCACTCCATATTAAGGCATTTTCTCTCCCAAAGTGAAGAATGCACATAGAAGGGTGGGAATACAAACAAACGCATAATCTTCATTCAGAAAGGATATATTACATAAGGTATACATCACATCCATATTTAGGCTTACACAATATTGGCATTAACGTTTAATTTTGTACTTTACTAGCGAGTCGTCTAATTAGAACATTCTTATCTGAATATACCGCTGGGAAGCATGAAAGTTTTTCAGACGAAATTCTTTGAAATCCATTTCAACTTTTAGAACAGAAAATAAAAAAAGAGAAATAATTGAAAATAAAGTGACATTATTTAATTTCTCTCATTACAAATGGAAATTGAGATAATCTCGGAAATAATAGAAAAAATAAATGGTAAATGGGGAGTTAAACAATACATGATGAAATGACAATAATAAATTAATTTCTGTTATTACAAATGAAAAATGAGACAATCTTAAAATAGAAATACGGATAAATTATGTATATTATATGCGGCGTAATATAATGGAAACTTTCACAATACAGGGTGGTCCAGAAGCCCCTATCTATTTTGCTGAAGTAATAGTATTTTAGGATAAAACTGTAGTAACATAACTAGATGTATATTTATTTATCAAACTCAGGTCTAAGATTCAACGTGAGCACCATCAATGTCTCCGCAAATCTCAAATCTGTCCTTTACATTGCGGAACACATTCCCAAGCATCTCTGGGGTTATTTTAACGACTGCCGCGATAATGCGGGTTCGCAGATCTTGCAGGTCTGTGACTCTTGTTTTGTGAACCTTAGTCTTTATAAAGCCCACGCAAAGAAGTCTAATGGTGTTAAATCCGGAGATCGTGCTGCCCACATCGCTGGACTGGACGTGGTGAAAACAGGCCCAGAGATGCTTGAGAATGTGTTCCGCAATGCAAAGGACAGATTTGAGGTTTGCCGAGAGAGTGATGGTGCTCACGTCGAATCTTAGACCTAAGCTTGATAAATAAATATTAATTATGTTACTACAGTTTTATCCTAAAATACTATTATTTCAGCAAAATAGATAGGGACTTTTGGACAACCCTGTGTAATTTATATAACTTGTGACTGCACCCGATTTGAGACTGAATTTTTCATACATAATAGGTTTCTGTAATTTTTGAAAAAGGGGGCTCCAATTTTTTTTCTTTAGTAATATTACAATATATACATATACACATTTTAACTGCAAACAACACGCAGTATAATTAATGTAAAGAACGACGCTTGTGTAGAAGAGCGTCCGCACAAGAAGAGGAGAAAGAACGAACAAATGAAAAATTCCTGGGAGGTGCCTCATTTTTCATTTGTTCGTTCTTTCTCCTCTTCTTGTGCGGACGCTTTTCTACACAAGCGTCGTTCTTTATATATATATATATATATATATTATATATATATATGTGTGTGTGTGTGTGTGTGTGTGTGTGTGTGTGTGTGCAACTGGGATATACATTAATAAGAGTTGATAAAGTGTTGCTTTAGTGATCTGCGAAATGAAATTAATGATGGTGCTTCTCTGACATTTATAAGTTTAGAGTTCCATATATTTGCTTCTTTGTAGTAGATAACATTTCCTGCAGTTTCAATTAGATAATTTGGTTTGTATATAAAATCATTGGGAAGCCTTGTATTATGATTAGGATTGGTCTGATGCAGGATAATCACCCTGTGTATGGGCAAAGTATAATTTCTATTACAGTATTAATAACTTTGTACATACTGATACTGACAGTTAGTTTATGTAAGTCATTTAGTTTTAGACTCTTTAAATCTCTGAACATTGGAGAGGTATGAAATTGTGTTACCATTTAAGAGAGAGTTCTTAAGCATTTTTATGGATTACTCCCTCGGATATCTTATACACTGTAAATTGTTGCACTACCCCATGCTGTAATTTCATACTGTAAGTGTGGATGAATATATGAGTAAGACAGTGTAAAGAGAACATTTTGGGGATTTTGGAGGGGGGCGATTATGTAGAGAAAGTGGGATATTTTCGATTTGATATATATATATATAATATATATATATATATATATATATATATATAGGTGTGGGGGGGAGATCTGTCTCCTGCCAATAAACATTACACTGCCCAACACCAATTTTGCTGATTTAATTCTAACACCTGTTTTTAGGTAACTTTGGTGTGCTGATTTCAAAAATCACCTTAGTTTTTGCCTATCACGTCAGGTTTTTGAGCAATCAAATACGGATATTTTGGAGATATCGCATTTTGGCAGGGTTATGCCCAATTTTTTTTCTTTTCAAAAAATAAGTTTTTGCATACTCAGAATCAGCATGGAAAAGTAAACAATTGTGCAGGGAGTGAACTTTAATATACAATGGTAATATTGACACATAAAGTGATTAAAAGTGTTTAAATAAGCAAAAAATGAATCCATGATCATGACGTCACGCTCACACCTGGGGAAATCACAGATACCCAAGATTTTAATATGTTGTACATGACCTTTAGATTTAATGCACAGATTTGCGTATTCCACAGATAAAATTTTAACAGCAAAACAGCTGTTAACAGGTCTCAAAAATCATAAATTTTGATAAGCGCCCTTCATGGATCACCCAAATAGGCATATTGAATTGCACGAAAACCTGATGTGATGGACAAAATCTAAGGTGATTTTTGAAATCAGCACATCAATATTATCCAGAAACAGGTCTTAGAATTAAATCAGCAGCAAAAAATGTTTTTTTTGTTGGGCAGTGTTATTAATGTAATTGTCATTATTATCATTACCATATATATGTTGGTAGTGTCACTACGTGTACTTTTCATTTTGATTTCCTTTTTATTTCTTCTTATTTTTGTAGTGTTGGCAGTAACTACTTTTTATATTATTATTATTTGTTTCAGTTCGTGTCGTATTTTTATTCCTCTTTTAGTTCTAATTTTACATTTTTAAAAAATTTATTATTATTTGATTTATAAATTATCGTTTATTAGCTTCAAAAATACTATGAGATTTATATCTTGCCAATAGAGCTTATCATTATATATATATATATACACACACACAGTAGCGGATCTAGGATATTTTTTTGCTGGGGGCAGGGGATCCTGGTACCTATATAGCAGAGGAATACCGCTTTTACCTAATGCACAAAAAACACAATGTGGCTGCCTTGTTTAAGAGACAGTAAGCACTAATTGGTTAAGAGAAGAACACACAGTCAATCTATATGAGTCTTTTGTTTAATGCCAAAGGTAATAATAATAATAATTAACAGCCAGTTTTTATTTTGGCAAAGACACGGTACATCTGAAAAGATAAGAGGAAAGGCTTTTTCCCCGTAAAATGAGTGTTCAATGTGGGGTGGGGGACCTCGAGCCCTTTCAGCCCTCCTCCCCTGGATCCGCCGGTATATATGTATATATAGTTTTTTTTTATGCCTGGGGGCCCATAAAAAGTCATATATTTGATCATTATATAATATGGGCAATACTTGTGTGTAATAGTTGGAAGGAGAGTGAAATATGATGTTCGGCGGTGAAGTATCAAAGGATGAGCGGACCAAATATTAAACGCAATATAACTTTATGAATAATGTATATATGGGTGTGTGTGTGTAATATATGTATACATATATATACACACGCACACAACGTCTTTTTATGGTGATTCGTATTGCTGCCTGTATATTAATATTAATGTCTTGGTATTCATAATAACCTTGGTTAAGCTTGGTTTGCTTCCGCCCGAATTGTTCGTTATGACGGAGGTCAAGCTTTTCACTCCACTTAGACTTACAGTTCGACGTGGAAGCCGAACCACGCCCCACCTTGGGAGGTCAAAATTACAAAGTCCTCGCCTGGACTCGATCTCACGACCTCCCGATCAGGCCCAGCGTCTTAACCACTAGGCTACCCAGGGTACCCATTTATCTACCAACCAACGTTCTTATTGTGTGAAAGGATGGACAGCTTGAATTTGCTGCGCGCCGCCTGCCGCCACCGGGTCTCGATCCCGGCGCCGATGGATTCGTAGTCAGTGAAGCTAACCACTATACCACTGATATATATATATATATATATATATATATATATATATATATATATATATATATATATATATATATAATTGTCTTGGCACTGTGCTCGCTATGACAGGGGACGTAAATATTCCCGACAGTGCCACGTTGTGTTAATAGATCTTCATGTCCATTCTAATTTTAATTTTGCTTTGATGTAAACATAATTATGGAGGGAGGAATTTCCATCTAAACTGAATTTAATTTAGCTTTTCGCCCCCAAAATTTTATCATAAAACACTTCAAGAAATGTGACGTTCTCGTAAATATCATGAGCTGAGCTACAAAAACATTTTCCAATCATTTCTGCAATCATGATGGAGTACTGACCGCAACAGACGCGCGCGCGCTCGCACACACACACACACACACACACACACACGTACGTTTGGCTACCTTATCAAATTGCAACATTTTAATATTTTCAATTATGGATGGCGACTTTTAATTTAATCTAAATAACCAAATTAATTTAGCAAAGCGTAACCTAACCTTTATTGTATCTAGTTTTTGTATATATATTTTTTAATTTGAAAAAAATCAAGTCAGAATGTATGGTAATACCGCTAAAGTCGCTCTCGCACGTTGGTGTCGCGATAACGTAAGATAGCCAAAAACACACACGCACTATATATATATATATATATATATATGTGTGTGTGTGTGTGTGTGTGTGTGTGTGTATATACACACACACACGAAATTAAATTTAACAAGTGAGTCTGAATTTTTAATCCCATAAATAAAGTGAAGTCGCCAAAACGTGTCCATTTAGACACTTAATTTTCCCAATAAGTTTTGAGGAGAGTTTGGCATCATCCGCAGTGCCAAGAACGGCACTCTTAAAGTGTCGTAATACGGATCACCGTGCCAGTCTGTCATTTAAGTTGTAAAGCTAGAATTTTTCTCTGGATAAAGTTAGTTTTTAATTAAAATTTCCTTGGTTGGTTAATTAATTATCGTCTAATGTTCTACATTCTTGGTTGTAATTTAAGTAAGATGTTGATAATTGTTTAATTGTTTACACACAGAGAGAGAGAGAGAGAGAGAGAGAGGAGAGAGAGAGAAGAGAGAGAGAGAGAGAGAGAGAGAGAGAGAGAGAGAACGCGTTACGCAATTACAGGCTAAAAAAGACCCTAAAATCCAGTCTAGACTAGTCCAAGAAAGATGAGAAGGAGCTAAAATAAAGAATAATATTGAAACTCTTGGACCATGCTTACAATTATGAACGTGATAGACTTTTACACAGGGACGACAGTAGTAGTAGTAGTAGTTTATAGAACAGACAAGGCTCCCCTTCCTCGCCAACCACTGCTGCCAGAAAATAGTTGTGAAAGAAGATTTATAGGAAAGTAGGAAAAAGTACAATGAAAAAAGAATAGCTTCAGAGGTCATTTACCCCCCGTGCGTACACTTGTCTTCTGTACCCAATTACATATCAGAAGAAAGGCGGAAAATATACGATAGCACGAAACGTTAATCTACTTAATTGAATTTACACCTTTCTTTTAAGGATTTTTTAAAATTTATTTTATAAAAAAAGTCAACATTCCATCACCGAATCATTGCCATCCTTCGCGCTAGAATTATTTAGATAAGGGAGTTCTTATCCAGGGGCACCTTCAGCTGGTCAGCACACATTTTTAGAACTATGGAATTATGCTCTAGCTAAGTAGTATCACTAGAGTTGAAAATGTTTCTTCGGAGGTTTTGACTCCCGAAAAAGGCAAAAGGAAACATTACTGTTTCTACTTTATCCTATCTAGTTCTTCCTGTAAGCAGTTCCTTTTTCATTGATGAAAAATAAAAATAGCAGATAGCGAAAGGAAGCAAGAGCTGGGAGGTGGGGGGAGTGGCTTCCCAAATAAAATTTAACATACTGTAGCTATTTGGAGGAGAATTTTCATCCTCGAGAATTTTCCTCAATTAAATACAAGTAAATAAAATAGAAAAAAATAAGAAAAAGATAAAATGAAAACTCTCATTTGAGAAATCCAACTAAAGCTTATGATTTGTTAAATTTAATACATGCGCTTCTCGCTTTAAAATACAATAGTTTTAAAATTATGCTTTTGTGTTAATATAACTATAACAGCAGGACAAAGTATCTCTTAGCTAAATAATTTGAGTAAAGCTTCAAAAGAAGATTTAAATAACGTGTTAATTTGTGGGGGTACTACTTAGAATTTATGAAAGTAATGGATTGTTAAGTAAATCGATATACTTTAATACAATATTAGAAGGGATGTGCATAGTTAAAGGGGTCGAATTAGTTAATTTTTAGTCAGATTTTGATTCGCTGGATTTCTTCATTCAGAGTGGCGTTCACCTAAATTATAGAATAAGTAATGCGCCACTCGGTAGATTGATAACAAAAAAAACAGTAGAATACAAAGTAAAACGTACGCAGGACGAAACAATAAATACTTTCACGTTAAGGTAATAAGAAACGTAACCCGAAAAGGAGAACGAATACAAGTTGTTCCCCCAACGTGTGAAATTGAAAGCGAAGTGACTGACTGTTTTCACTTTTAAATTCTTAACTTCCTGGTTCGAGTCACTCGATTTTAGCGCCACCCGGTACGAATATTCTTTTTCGTGCTACTGAATCATTTGGAAGAAAATTCAGTACTCGTCTGCCTAACAATTGATGAACCTATCAAAACTGTTTCCTTCTCATTTTCGATTGCGTCTAAAATGCTAAGCAGATTCTGACACTCATTCAAAATTCGATGTTTTCTTAGGCTTTGCACCATTTTTAACCAAAATCAAGTTACCACTCTCTACTTTATTATTTTTGAGTGAATTTGTTGTACTTTATTCCCCACTGGTTTAACACTATCGTTTAATTTACCTATGGTATTTGAAGTACTATTAAACTCGCTTCCCTTTACATTATTCTCTATACTTAAAACATTTTTCTGTATTACACTGAGACTCTTTTGCGCCTCGCCATTAATTTTCTTAACATAATTATCTTCAAATTTAGAATTAATTTCTAATACAAAATTTAAAAAAAAATGTTCTCCTTTAACCCATCAAATTTTTTATCAGTACGAGACTTTAAACTATTATAGAATCTACAAATACCATTTCCGTTTATGCGTTTATCTGCATATATATCACTCGTGAATTTGAACGAACAAAGTATGCATAAATACTTCGTAAACAACATTATACTGGCAAATGGAAAATAAAATTTATTCCACAAAGTAAAATTAATGCAAAGATATTATACTGCAGATGGAACAAAGTTTATAAATAATGACATGAAATTTGAATAAACAGACAGACAAACAGACAAAGAGGGGATACAGACAGACAGACATAAGATAGAGGTACATAGAGGGTAGAGAACTTTATGAAATCAATCATTGTTCGCTCAGTGAAAATATTAGTAATGAAGTATTTTAAAAATTTAAAAAGTGCTCCCTTAAACTTTTTGAGTTCACTGACCCTACACGACAATGTAAGTATCAATTTTCCTTCTAAAACTTGTCTCGGAACCCTTGAAAGAAGAATTAAAAGAAAACCACAAATATTCTTCGTTATAGAAAGAAGTTGAAACATACGTTGTTTCTCTCATTTTCTCTTTCTTTTCAGGACCCAATATTGGGGTATGGCAAAATTTTTACCATTTTCATCACCTTTAAATCTCTCTCTCTCTCTCTCTCTCTCTCTCTCTCTCTCTCTCTCTCTCTCTCGTTCCGTGTCAGGATTTCCCTGGAGACGTTCTCTTAGGATCCCCTGGTGATAAGGGTAGCGGGTAAGGACCTTTTCCGATAAGGAGTGTGACCAATCTTCTAATTGATTGAAGGAAGAAAAATGATCCTTCGAAGTCGTGATGAGGGCCACCCTCGGCGCCCTTGGCATTCTAGCATCCTGTCCATGGGACGACAGCTTTTCAAGGCTATTTGTCCACCTTCAATTCATCTTACTAATAGGCGGCTTTCGCTCACCACCTCAGATCTCACGTTAAAAGGCAAAGCTTTTCAAACCTGTTTCAGACATGATTTTAGTTTTTAGTATTTTCTTTCTATGAAATTCGCATGAAATTCGAGTAAAGATCGTCAAAATTCCTTCTGAAAATCGTGCGACATTTTGGAATGAGGGGAAAATATTCTTCCGTTAAAGGAAAGCCAGTTTCGTCGACCGACGCAATTTGGCATTCTTTTCCCTTTGATCCACGAAATGATTGCACTTGCCTCCTTTTACTGATATGTCTGTTCTGTACAGTTATTGAAATCTGTGACTTGTCACCCTTTGAAAATGAATAGTGTGTGCTTCCAGTATTTTACGAAATATGGTGTGAAATTGAACGTGTTATTGCTTAATTGTATGTCAATAGCAGTGACATATAATTTTGAAATAGGCTCACGGAGAAAGGCAGGAAAAAATTATCAATTAAATGTTATTTTTTTCGCGATATTTGGAATTATTTCATTTCGGCGATTACGTAAATGAAAAATGATTTATCAGTGATATTAATTAGAGTTTTTTAATGACAAATAACTCGCACGATTGAGTTCCCCAGTATCTTAAAGAGATAGAGAGATAGATAATCCCTCGGCCTACTTCGTGGCTCATGTCGATCTACGAAGTTAAGACACATTGGATCTGGAAAGTCGTTTGATGGGTGATCGTCTTCCGCATCCAGATGATGGAGCGACCCTTGGTTCAAATTCCACGTAATGTTGTATACTCGTAGGTCCTCTCTCTCTCTCTCTCTCTTCGACCATAAATGTTGGGAAGAAGCTCGAAGAACCTCGTTTTTACATTTAGATATCTTTTTATTTATAAAAAATAAAGATTATATATTTTAACTTAGAACATAATAATGTTAATTGGAATTTCGATGTTATTTTTACTTAATTTGGGCTTTTGAGTTTTACTTGGGTTTTTTACGCAAATACAAACTGTATTTCAGAGTATGAATTCGCTTTTTTATTTTTTTATATATAAACTTTAAAAGAAGTTAGTACGTATTACGATGAAAAACTAGAAGCCAAACTGGACACATTTTCCGTGTATTAAATAAAGGATAAACCTTGAAACAAATATTGATTTGAAGCATGGATGTATATATATATAGCGCATTTACGCCTTTTAATATTAAAAGTTTTTGAGAACTTCGACATAAAATATAACAAACTTAATTGTAACCTCCTTACATACTGCAGAAGTTTAGTACTTAAAGTAAACCATTTTCATTCGCAGTACAGAAAAACTGCAGCTGTAGATATAAATCACCTCTAACGTATAACTGAAGGAAATGGGTAAAGTTATACAGATAATTAAAGGGTATTTTTAAATAGAAAAATCTTTACCAAAGCTTCCTTTATAAACAACGCTGATTTGTCTTCATTGATCATATATGAGAGAGAAATCGAAATGAATTTTCCTCAATTGAAGCGAAACGGGGGGGGAAAAATCACGCGAGATTTTTCTTACTCCGCCAAATTACTTTTGATGGGAAAAAGAAGAAGAAAGAATTGAAGTTTTTACTTTATTAAAATAAATATATATATATATATTTTTTAACCTCAAATTTAATAAATATACAGGGTCTTACATAAATATGGGCATATATTTTGCATATTAAAAAGTTTTATAGTCAAACGCATTTGTATAGAATCTATTAAAACTGGTTTTTTATTTTTAGTTACTTATATTTTGGTTGGATTATATATATATATATATATATATATATATATATATATATATAATATATATATATATATATATAGTAAGGTGTTCCAAAAGTTTGGATTTGAGATTTTTTTTCTGTCATTGCAATAAGTAGTCAAACTGCGTGCGTGCCATGCAGTTTTTTCTACAGAGATTCCGTCGCGTACGAATGTAAGGAAGGACATTAGCAAACTGTTCCTTTCGGATGCTAGCACACGCCACTACAGGGTGTTCATAAAGTCACGCATCATAGAAACATAGGCAATGTCTATTTATTTATATCTCCATCAGGCAAAATATGTTGAGGAACATTCAAAGAAACCTGCTTTTTCGTTTACAAACATGTTTTGAGATTGGTGGGAATCATTTCGAACAAATAAATAAAACAAAATAAATAAATAAACAAAATAAATGTATTTTCCTATGATGATGCGTGACTTTGTGGACACCCTGTAGTATCATTTACTGTCCTTGGACATGCGTTTCAAATAACGAGCTTAAAATACCCCCACAGAAAAATGTTTAATGTACTTACGAAGTTCATAGATTATCTGAAACACAAAAAGTAGTAAATAATTTGAAAACCCATATATATATATATATAATAACAATTTAACAATTAAAGTCACTATATACACTCCCTTTAATTGTTAAATTTTAGATGATAGCAAACCCGCTTTAACCAGGAGTTATACGATTTTAATCTGTTAAAAACGCGGTGTTAAATTCTTTCACCCTTTACCGATACCAACGACGACGGGGGAAGACGCTATTAAAGAAATGAAGAAAAAGATACTTCCGTAGATTAGATTTTTCTTTTTGGGGGGGGGGGGGGGGGTCTTAGTTTGAGAATTTGGTACAGTGTATATATCACCACTTATTAAAAAGATAATTTATTATTATTATTAAAAAAACTAACATATCTTTAATAAAAGAAAATTTGAAAGGTACAGAAAAAGATTTGCTTATAGAAAAAGAAAGAGTAAATATTCTACAGGGTTGAACCAAGATACGACTTTATTTTGTATCTTTTTTTTCTTTTTTTTTAAACGCAACAGTAAAATTAGTAGTTTACAGTCACGTGTCAAAGTGAGGGGGGGGGGGGGAATATATATAAGCTCCTTTTTATTTATTAGAACCTTCTACTACATTTGGCGACGTTACAAATGATTCTCATTAAGAAGAATTTTTAATTTACTCTTTTGTTGCTTAGTGTCGGTATATATATATATATATATATATATATATATATATATATATATATCAGAAAATTGGGTTGGGTTCAGTAGGGTAAATGCGTGGATAATAATTTAAAAGTGTATTATATAAATAATTATAAAACTTTTGATACACCCTGTACAATAGATGATGTTGTTCAAAGTCTCTTCTCATGGGTATTTTGCGTTAGCAGGATTTCGTATTTAGAGGTCAGATAATGGACGATATGAGTGACTATTCACACCAAGAGAAGGTGGAAATCTTTGGTCTACGTGTTACTGGTAGAAGCCAGAGGGAGACCCGTGAGTTATTTATTCCACGAACGATACCCAACTACATCATTGCTACGTCAGCGAATCGGGGTGTCGTTCATGGAATGACTGACGTGTTTCTCTCCTCTGGCTTCTACCAGCAACATGTAGCGAAACATTTTTCACCTCCCTTGACCTCTATACTCACCCATATCGTCCATTATATTTGAAATCATAAATAAAAATATATTATTAATGCAAAATACCCGTGAGAACGGACTTATGATACACCCTGTATATAGTTTTAGCCACTTCTCATGATGATTTTCAAGAATTCGTCACTTCAACGGTTTAAATTATATTGAAAAAGTTTAAACGTCTGAATTTTAATTAATCACTCAAGTTAAAAACTAAATTGAGCTGAATTTGGGATCTCGTTTCGGAAGACTCCGTGCCAAAGTTATGGTGTTGCTAATGTGGAAATATTACTTTGCTGCAATATTGTTAACACACACACACACGTTTGGCTACCTTACGAAACCGCGACATTTTCACACTTTCGATTGTGGATGGCGAGATTTAATTTTCTCCAAATAACCTAATCCAACTCAACATACAGTAACGATTTTCAATTAAAAAAAATAGCGAAAGTCTGGTGATACCGTTAATATTGCTACCCCGCACATTAAGTGTGTGTGTGTGTTTGTGTGTGCTCGCCTGCGCTGAAGATTGTCGCGGTGTGTGTGTGTGTGCGCGTGCGCACGTGCGCTGAAGATTGTCGCTGTTTCGTGTGTGTGTGTGTGTACTTTTACATCAAGAATATGATTCCATTGCACTAATTTTAATTGTTAGCTGCATTACAACAGTTATTATACATCTGGCAGTGTACTTTCATATCGATTTTATCTTTGTTATTGAATTACAATTAAAGAAATAAAATTTGCTAAATATTCCTCTTACTTTAATCCTTTTATTATTTCGAAGAAATTGATTTTTTGTATCTCGGTATGTTTTTTTTTTTCTTATCTTGTTTATCTCTCTCTTTAATATATATTTAGATGAAATTTCCATTTTCCTTCTCTTTTAATCTCTTGGGGAAAGTTTTTGTATTAGTTCCTATTTTTTATTTCTTTTTGGACTTCTTTTTTTTTTCTTAAGTCCTTGTTATTCCTTTTGTTGGCCTTTTTCTTTCTTTGGCCTTTTTTATGCATTTTTGGTTGTTTGGTCTTTCATAGAGTTTTTCAATACTGGTGTCATTTTATCCATCGTTTTTGTTTTATCTACTCCATTTTGGTTACACCACGTATAGATAGATGGTTGGGCGTTTTTGGTGTATTGGCTTTTTTTTTTTTTTTTGGCCTTATATTTATATTTGCTGTCGTTCTTTGGCCTTTTTGGTACTTTTTTTATTTTTGTCCTAAATCTTTCTCATAGAAAACCGATCGGGTTTGCATCGGAGAAAGAACTTGGTCTTGCCCTCTTTTGCCCTCTCATCCTATCCGCGTGCGGAGGCTATTCAATTTAGATTACTGCGCGCCATGAACCCTTTCGCCAATTTATGAGGGACGCGCGAGCCAGACCCGCGCCAACGCACGGTGGTCGAAGCGAGCCATATCACGGGTGATGGAAAGCGGGATGCTTATATACAGGCAGAGTCAACCGTGAGCGATTTAGCCGCATTTCCATCTTGGCGGGCCGGCGGGCCTAATCACTCCCTGTTTCGACCTTTCCGCGGTTTTACGAGTATCTAACGAGGAGGACTTGCCAAGCTGTTGCTTTTGACTTGGATGATTCCTTCGCAAATAGAGAGATGACGATGCAATTACATTTAGTGGCGTTCATTCCACGCGTCTTCCTAATTCAGTTGCTCCAGATAAAACCCACTACACACACACACACACACACACACACACACACACACACACGTACGTTTGGCTACCTTACAAACCCGCGACAGTTTCACATTTTTAATTTTGGATTGCAACATTTAACCTAATTAACTTAACCTAATCTGCCCAAACCTAACTTAACCTAGCCTAGCCTAAACTTCATTACGGTATATTCCCCTTTTCACGACATTTAATTTTCATTAAAACAAATAAATCTGAAACTACGGCGACACTATTGATGTTGCGATACGCACAGTCGTGTGTGTATCCTAAAGAATGTCGCGGTTTCGTAGGGTAGACAAGAAAACAAAATATAAGATAAATTTCAATTAATTTTGGTGACATTTCAAATGAAATAAAAATAATGAATTTTTTTTTTGTTTTTAAGAAGTTAATTTAAAAAAAATATATATTTTCTTTAAATTAATTATTTAACATTAAATTTGACGTTAAATATTTTTACACTTGCTTAATTTTGAACTTCCAATTAAATTAATATTTGTTGTTTTTATTATATGCGTAAATGAGCCGTAATTTTTTTGTTGTTTTTCGCCGAATATATACAGTGTGTGTATATATATATATATGTATACAGGGTGGGCGGAAAGTAGCTCCCTATTTTGGATTGGTAAAAAAATACGTATATTATCCATTTATTTCAGAAGAAATAATATGAAAAGGTAGGCATACATGGTAGGTTTTCTCTAAAATTCAATGTGGGCTCCAACTCTTTCCACCAGCTTCTGGAGCCGCCCAGGAATGGCGTCCACTGACTTTAGCAGGAACTCCGGCGGGATGGAGGACATGACTTCCCGAATTCGGTCCTCCAGTTCTTCCAATGTCCTCGGTTTGGTGCGGTAGACTTCTTCCTTTACCCACCCCCAAAGAAAGAAGTCGCACGGTGTCAAGTCGGGGCTCCTGGCTGGCCATTGATGTGGACCACGCACGCCAGTTCAGCTCCTTCTTCAGCACAGTTCGCACTGAGTAGCGGGAGAGTCCACTTTCCCGAGCTGCCTGGCGAGTTGACTTTCGTGGACTCCGTGCGAACATTTCCTGAACTGCCTGCACCGTCTCCTGGGCCCTGGATGTCGAAGGGCGACCACATCTTCGAACATCTGCCACAGACCCCGTGGTCATGAGCTTCGAGTGGCAGTTCTTGATTGTTTTCGGGTCCACTTGGGCACGTGGTCCGTGAATGGCCCGCCATCATCTTTGAACTCGAACGACAGATTGCCAAACTTCGTACCGTGCCGCCAACTGGGCACGCTCCTGCAGTGTTAAACGCTCAGCCATGTTACCCTTCAATCTGAAATGAAAAAAAAAAAATGAACGTTACAATTGTACCACTTTAGAGAACACAAAGAGAACACTTTAGAAAAAAAAGATTACCGTTACAATTGTACCACTTTAGAGAACACACCATAACAATATAACAATACAATCACAATCTATACATAATTTATATGTAATTTAAATTAGGGAGCTACTTTCCGCCCACCCTGTATATATATATATATATATTTATTTATTTATTTGTTTGTTTGTTGTGTGTTTGTGTGTGTGAAGGCAAATGGACATAAGTAAGGTAGAGTGTGATAATTTATATTTTCGGTACCTCGGAACATCAAAAGGTTTATGTATAAAAATCTAGAAACATTTTTACTGTTGAAAAAAAAAAGATATGTTGGGCCTCATTAGGTTAGGTTCACGCCCTTTCCGGTTCAATGGAACTGAGGTTAGGTTAGGTTAAATTAGGTTTGGTTTCTTAGGTTTTTACATAGCTGGATTTAAAAAAGTTGGTACCTCGCTTTTGTGGAGATGCGCACTAGGGTGGCCCACTTTTCAATTTTTTTTGAAAAGTATAGGTGATCGTGGTTTTTCCCATTATTTGGCACTATACTAGCACATTGGTACCATTTTTACAAAAATTGATCAATATTTAGGGGTCTCGCATCGACCTTGAAATTAGTTTTTTTTTTTATAAATGCGTACTTTTTAACTTTTTACTGAATCAAGATAAATCATTAAGTAGGGATGTTTTCTGACTCCTCTTATTGAGAGAAGTCGTTTGGTGTGCCTGCCAATGTCATACGACTAACGGTTTAAAGGTTGTGCCTGTATACAGGTAATACCAATGTGCTAGTATAGTGCCAAATAATGGGAAAAACCACGATCACCTATACTTTTAAAAAAATGAGTCACCATACCCGGGCGGAATGTATAATGTATATAGGTAATTAGAAAATGCACTATGCCTGTGCCAGGTACCTAACCGATTTCTTTTTTGCAGATCATAACATTTTGAAATTCTGTCTGAGTTCCTCATCCTTTGTCATGGACAAATCGATGGCAACCATAACTGGAAGAACTCTTGAAGCTACAAATAGAGAGTCATCAAAAGGAAAGGCGAAAATAACATCGCTACCTTCTCTAAGATCGGCCTCGGAAATTTTTTTAGTTGGCCAACCGTCGTCCTCCATCAGTGGTAGCAAATTGCCAACAACACGGCAGGTTTTGCAATACTTCTTCAGTGTTATCCAGTACACTGCTAACAGGAAAGACGCATTCAAAGAAACCGTAAACAACGTCTTATTATTTTTGAAGATGGACGAGCTCGATCTCTCGATCTACTGCAAGCTGCAGGTCGAGAATCTGGCGGAGAGTACGTGGCTAATAGAACTCCGGGACGCGGCGGTCAGCTTCCTGAGCACAGCTTCTGGTTTCGTCAGAGACGATTACCGGGAAGTGGCAGAGATCACGCTCCTGGTACTCGGGACACAACCACGCCGTGGCATTCACCTCATGCGCCCAGGAGCCTACCACCACACAAGATGGATGGCTAAAGTTAGTATTTTCAAGCAAAAATAATCTAGAGATAAGTTTAAATGTTATTCAAAGATAAACATTTCATTATAACGCAAACAAATTGGTAACAATAAACCTGTCTTACTTACAATGGTGCCTATTCTGTTTCAGGTCATCTACTACACAAAACTGCTGATGTTCAGTAGGCAGCTGGAGCTCGACGCCGAGCTGGTCGACAAACTGCACAGGATCGTGGTGTTCATCGCTCTTCTGTACGTACCAGCTTGGTTGGCGGCCCCTGTAGCAGCTGATGCGCCGTTGAATGACCTGGTACTATACCAGCGTTTTCTGAGGTATAGGGCAGTGGACCGCGAGGTGGCAGAAGCGTCACTGGCAGTGATGAGGCGGCACTTCTGGTATCTGAGGCCTCAGACCGTCATCTTCGCTCTATGCAGCAACAAGGTGGATGGCACTGTGAAGCAACAGATGGCAGAGAAGCTGTCCCACCTCCCTGTACCCAAAGACCACATACGAGAACGTCTCAGTCGACGAGATGACGCTACTCCCCGACCTGATCGACGAGTCCTCCTGGTTCTTATTTGCAGGTCTGAAGATGTATGGGTCTTCGTGGTTCACCCTGCCAACTGATAAGTGGGACGAGAACGAGGACTTTTGTCGTCTGAAGGATGTGATCTCTAATCTCCAGGTCACCAATGACGTCGCTGAAAGAGGAGTCCAACTGATACAAGACTATGCGAACACGGTCACAAAGGACGAGGCACAGCTGCAGGATCTTCTGCAAGTGGTGGAAAAGAACCGGAAAGAGCTCGGCGACTTCAAGAAGTCATCACTCGCCACGATGACATAGCACAGAGGGACAACGTTGCAGCCAGTGACGTGTGATAGTGGTCAATACAATGCAAAAGTGATTGTTTAAGTTATTGTTTCTTCTTCCTTATTTGTCTGCTATTGCTGATTTTTTGAAAAGTATAGGTGATCGTGGTTTTTCCCATTATTTGGCACTATACTAGCACATTGGTATTACCTGTATACAGGCACAACTTTTAAACCGTTAGTCGTATGACATTGGAAGGCACCAAACAACTTCTCTCATCAAGAGGATTCAGAAAACATCCCTACTTAATGATTTATCTTGATTCAGTAAAAAGTTAAAAAGTACGCATTTTTAAAAAAAAACTCGTAATTTCAAGGTCGATGCGAGACCCCTAAATATTGATCAATTTTTGTAAAAATGGTACCAATGTGCTAGTATAGTGCCAAATAATGGGAAAAACTACGATAACCTATACTTTTTAAAAAAAAATTGAAAAGTGGGCCACCCTAATGCGCACAGTGTGTGTGTGTGTGTGTGTGTGTGTGTGTGTGTGTGTGTGTGTGTGTGTGTGTGTGTGTGTGTGAAGTACTCATTATTATTATATATATATATGTATGAAAATTATTTGACGAAAGTAACACATGAAAAATATTTATGATGAAAATAACCACGAAGGAAAAAGGAACAGAATGGTGCTCAAGCACTTTCGTCTAATGACGAGTGTTCCTGAGGATATTAGACGAAAGCGCTTGAGCACCATTCTGTGTTCCCTTTTTCCTTCATGGTTACTTATGTGAGTTTGAACGACGGTTCAGGATCGACCTGAGGTCAACCCCTCTGCAGCATCCCGCCTCATTTGCGATATATTTATATATAATAAAATCATGAGCACTGGGTGAGAGTATTATCCATAAATCGAAATTGATTATAACCCTCCACCTTTAGTAAAAAAAAAAAAAAAAAATACAAAAATAAGGACGTCGAGGGGACTAAGACACAACTCGTAAGGAAATACAACCCTAAAATCACCATAAAATAATATATAATTATCTCTTCAGTGCCAGGTTTTTCTGAGGTTTTTTTTTCTTTTCAACAATGGTATTATAAGTGTACCTTTTTCAGGTTTTAATGTTTAAATATACTTTCTTTTTCTATTTCTTTTTTTTTTGTTTGTTTTTACTTTCTTTTTCCCCTTTTTAAAAAGCTTTTTCCCCTCATGTTTATTTTCTGAAGCGAAGAAAGAACGTGAAGTCTATGGGGCTATTAAGAGACTTGTAGACCCATTGATAAGAAAGCTCTTTTCCAAATGCACAGATAAGCTCAAATACTAAAATATTATTAAACACACACACACCACACACAACACACACACACACACACATATATATATATATATATATATATATATAGATTAATTGAGGTGTTCGGAACCAAACTGGCGAAGACGCCATTCGCATCTATGGCGGCTTCGCCTCTTTCGTTCCGAACGCCTCAATTATATATATATATATATATATATATACCGTGTTCTATTCCAGGTGTTTATACGTTAATTAAAGAGGTTTTTATTTCGCTTTTTATTTCAGGTGAGGCAAAAGGGTTTGCTCCTCGAAAGCACTAATGTAAAAAATGGTTTATTGAGAACAAAGAGGAATGCTGACGCGACCAAAAGCGCTTTCACAAGTCGCCTTCTCGCTTCCCCTCACCAACGTCCATGAGAACCGGAATTACCTGTATTTACTTTTCAAAAGCGTCTGCGTAAGTTACAGCTGGCAGAAGGCGAGTATTTTTTCAATTATACCGGAGGGCTTCTATTATATATATATATATATATATATATACAGGGTGGGTGGAAAGTAGCTCCCTATTTTGGATTGGTAAAAAAGTACGTATATTATCCATTTATTTCAGAAGAAATAATATGAAAAGGTAGGCATACATGGTAGGTTTTCTCTAAAATTCAATGTGGACTCCAACTCTTTCCACCAGCTTCTGGAGCCGCCCAGGAATGGCGTCCACTGACTTAGCAGGAACTCCGGCGGGATGGAGGACATGACTTCCCGAATTCGGTCCTCCAGTTCTTCCAATGTCCTCGGTTTGGTGCGGTAGACTTCTTCCTTTACCCACCCCCAAAGAAAGAAGTCGCACGGTGTCAAGTCGGGGCTCCTGGCTGGCCATTGATGTGGACCACGACGACCCATCCAACGCCCAGGGAAGTGGGCATCCAGCCACTCACGGACAACAAGAGCGAAGTGCGGAGGGGCGCCATCTTGCATAAATATCAGATCGTCGATGTTCTCCCATGTGCTGACAACCGGCCATACCTCGTTTCGCAACATAGCAAGGTACCGCTCAGCATTCATGGTGTTGCGCAGAAGGAACGGGCCCACAAACCTGATCTGATGTCATACCACACCACACCGTTACACTGAACCGATTCTGCCGTTTTTCAGCGGTAACCGTGCGACTTCTTTCTTTGGGGGTGGGTAAAGGAAGAAGTCTACCGCACCAAACCGAGGACATGGAAGAACTGGAGGACCGAATTCGGGAAGTCATGTCCTCCATCCGCCGGAGTTCCTGCTAAAGTCAGTGGACGCCATTCCTGGGCGGCTCCAGAAGCTGGTGGAAAGAGTTGGAGCCCACATTGAATTTTAGAGAAAACCTACCATGTATGCCTACCTTTTCATATTATTTTTTCTGAAATAAATGAATAATATACGTATTTTTTTTACCAATCCAAAATAGGGAGCTACTTTCCGCCCACCCTGTATATATATATATATACCACCAGATTAGTACTGAAAACACTTCTGCAAGCGGAAACGTTGCGTTTCCTCGGGTGTTAAAATATGCACCAGGTTGTACTAACCTTTACCTTGTATCGTAATAGTATACCGCTCTCGCTTTTTACTAGAGAAGTGCTGGGTTCGAATCCCGAGAACATTTATTCCTAAAAATTAAATTTTCTTAGTATTTACTTAATAATAATGACAAAACAGTCTAGAAAAATGATGGCAACAACAAATTTAATTCTAAAAATTTTATTTACTTCAAGTCTAAGAAAGAATTCTGTCGTTGTGAAAAAATCTTCACGAGATTATTTTAAATGTCTCATCCACCAGCCCTTAAATTAACGTCCGCGTTAAGACTTAAGTTTGTCTCCCCGAAACCTTGTTAATGTATGCTTATAAACTGTGCTGTTTGCTAATGGCGTTTGTTTTATATATATATATATATATATATATATATATATACAACACACACAACCAGTAATTATTAATTATTACACCAAAAATCTCAGTATTTATCAATTTTTATTTTTCTCAGTAATTATACTGTTCAAGATATTTCTACTCTATTACTCACCCCACCCCACCCCACCCCAAACCCAACCCAACCCTCCTACCCTGAGTTTCTAAATCTGTAAACAATTCCAATAATTTCTCGAATCTTATCAACAGTGTTGCCAAGTCTATTTATTACGTAAGAATGACATTTTTACACGTTGCGAAGTTAACCCTGTTACAATATCCTCGAACATATTCAAAGAGAAGAAGAATCAAAATAATAAAATGCAAATTATAATGAAAAAACCGGAACATTAATTATTAAAGTTAAAAACGGTTAAAAACTATGATTTGAGATACATTTTTAACCACTGAACCTGTTAAAATGTACGTTTTTCAATAGTTTTCGTTTCGCAAATGAGTGTGACCGTAAAAGTAATCAACCACGAGTGTTCTTTGCAAAAAAGAAAAAAAGAAGAAACAAAGTCCGTTCTTTTTAGGTGGTGTTTCACCTTCCATTTTATTTGTCATGAAGTAGTTCAATAATGGAAATGGTCCGAGTAACAACACTTTTTTTTCTATTATCAATATTGTCATTGTTTTTATTTTAGACTGATGTATGACAGGTATAGGGTATAGGTACACCTGTTTTAGCAGGTATGCATACAGAAATATCCTTCTGAAGAGGTGCACATATGAACTTCGAATGCCATACTTGAGATACTAGTATATATGATGAATAAAACCACGCAGGAAAGGAACCAGAATGGTGCACAAGCGCTTTCGTCTAATGACATCCTCAGTGTTCCTGTGGATATCATTAGACGAAAGCGCTTGAGCACCATTCTGTTTCCTTTCCTTCGTGGTTTTATTCATCATAAATATTTTTTACGTGTTACTTTCGTGAAATAATTTTCATATATATATATATGAGAGAAAATGTGTGTGTGACTTAGGGTGTTTCACTAGTACAGAGGAAAATATCAAAGGTCAATATTTTTCTCCACTTTGCTTGTGCTTTTATTCCTTTTCAGGTAAGAAAGATGTGCACGAATTTTGAAAACGAATAAGTGTAGGGGTTGCACACATTTGAACCTTTTATAATAAACAATTTTCTTCAGTGTTATGAAAAAATTCTCCCTTGGAACCACGGAAAATGAAAAACTCTAATAATAAAATTGGAAAATTCAAATCAATACACATTACACAATACAATACAATTTAATAATTCAAAATTATCTTCAGTTACAAAAGAATTCTCCCTTGGAAGCACAGAAAATAAAAAACTCTAGTATTAAAATCAGAAAATCCGAATCAATTTTTGAATTGGTACGAGGACGTTCCCGCCTTGGTTCTTTTCGGCACCTCCTTTCGATGATGTTCAACAATCCGCAACAAGAATTGTTTTTGCTTCTCGTCCTTGACTGATTCATTGAATTGCTTGATTAATGCAATTCCCCTCTCCGCTGTGTCGTTTACGACTTTCAGCGCGTTAACTGACTCTCTCAAGGCGTCATTTTTGATGTACTCCTCTACGTTGTCGACATCCCCGACGCCGAAGTTGTCGAAGAATGTCTTCGTCCTTTGAGTGACGAAGTTGCTCAGATCCTTGCCTTCAAAAGTCAGGTTTTTCCATTCGAGTCGTTTGAGTTCCTTCCTCGACGCAGGTTTGTTCAAGGCTTGGAACACCTTTTCTTTCTCATTTGGCGATATCCGTTCATCAAGGAAAGCCAAACCGACTCGAGTCTCCGAGAGATACCATAGATGCCTTTTGGCAACTCTCAAGGCAGCCTGGCCCAGGTCCTTGTTCGGATATGAAATCAACAGTTGAATCATGTCTAGGTCATTTTTCGGGGCCCAGTTGCTCCCGGAACACAACCATTTTCAGCACATAGGTAGCTTTCGCCATCCACTTGGCTTGATGATGGGCTCCTGGAGTCCTGAAGGAGAACTCAGCTCCACCCCAGCCTCCAAGGAAAAGGAGCGACAGCTTAAGGAGTTCCTCATAATCTTCTCTCGGGTGACATGAACTTTCAATGACTCCACGAAGATAACTCACCATCCTGATTCGTTCATCTTCCAAGTACCTAGTGGCTGGCTCTTCTTCATCGATCATGGTTTTGAAACAGTTTTTGTTAATAAAGTCCCAACGCTGCTGAAATCATTGAAACAACAGGATTTTCAGGAGCACTTGTTGGCTCCAGGGACTTATGAAAGAAAGACCTCCTTCAAAATGAGCTCATAACTGTGGTGACGGCAAGGCAACCACAAGAGAGACTGAACAAGGAATTGTTCAATCCTCATACATGCCCCTTGCAGAAGTCCAGTATTGGACGTCGTAATGTCAAACGAGAGGCCAATGTTGCGGTCCTGAATTCCAAATCGTTGCAGCTCCTGGATGACGGCTCGAGCCATTTGTTCACCAGTACCATCCTGGGCAACAGGCACTCCAAGAAGATGCTCAAACTCCTTCCTTGTTACCACAACAGCTACTCTGTCTTCCAAGCTTCTAGAGCTTCCGCCAGCAGCTTGGGGTAGTAGCTTGCTGTCCCAGTGCAGAACTAACAGAGGTGGATCTTCGAAGATCGCCTCCTCAAGTTGTTTGGCCATTTTCTCTCGATACTTGTCACGTGCTCGATGAACAGTTGATGGCGAAATAATAATTTGCGATACATCTTGTCCGAGACCTTTAGCAATTGCAGTGAAGGAAGTGCTCGCTTGTCGAATAGAGAGTTGTTCTCTATCTCAAGTAGCCACGAGTGTTGGATCAAGTGTGTTCTTGGAACGACGAGGTGACTTAGAGGCCAATGGAGCAGCAAAATCTTCATCATCATCATCTGTTGTCGCCGTTGAGCTAGAGGATGTGCTATCCAGCTTCATTTTCTTGGGGATCTTTACACCTTCTTCAGCATGCTTTCGTTTTCGAAGTTCAAGTTTCTTAGCTGCTGTTTCTTTCCGTTTGACAGCCATGGTGTGTTTCCTATCCACCCCAGCCATTGAAGAACTCATTCTGTCCTCCCTCTGGGAGGACAAGAAAACCTTGTCCTCCTCCGGAACTGAACTCATACTCATCACACCTTGACAAGCGATGTCGGAAAGGTCAGCAAGGTCTCCCTTCCACACCTGACGCTTCATAATGGTTTTGTCCGTCTCTCTCGACTTCTCCTTCTTCAAGTTTTGGTACTCTTTGTACAGCTAGCAGCTCTAATGTTTTCCTCTGTCTTCACGGGGATATTCGCCTTCTTCCAAACTTCTTGAAGCTTGATACTCGTAGACTTGATGGCAAGGGGGATTGTTTCCTTCAGCTCCAGGTGATGGTACATAAAGCAGAGGAGGACTCGCTCCCGGGATGGCAATCGTGCGCCTAAGAGCTCTTCGACTGGAGTCTTTTCAATCAGCCAGATCTTCTTTCTTTCCATTTTCAACACTTTTTGTACCTGTGAAAGAAAAGAAAACATTACAGTATGTTGGAAGTTGGGACGTTCTCGAGATTTGGTTACAAAGGGCTAAAGTATCAGAGGTGACATAAGTGTGCAACCTCTAAATGGTGTTCAATTTGCTTCAAATTTGATACATATGCTTTACAGATCATAAGGTGTACGGGGAAGAGCAAAGTGTAGTGAAATTCACAACTTGATAAAAGTGGAACACCCTAGTGTGTGTGTGTGTGTGAAGGTCAGACATTGCCTTAAAATGGCTTAATGCGAGGAGTTCGATTTAATTTATATCTAAAAATAAACAGTGCCATAAGTCTTTCCTTTATTTGAGGTTACCCACCTTTTATTTGGCAGAATTGGCAGAGATAATACATCTTCAAATAATAATAAATAATAATAATAATATAGAGCTCCATTATTAATTTCAAATACGCTCTAGCTTAAAATAAATCAGCTTGGATTAGTCAGTATATATATATATATATATATATATATATATATATATATATATATATATATATATATATAAATAAATAAATAAATATATATATATATATATATATATATATATATATATATATATATATATATATATATATATATATATATATATATATATATATATATATATATTTATTTTCGTACACGAAAACTTCAAGTGTTTCCTAGGTTGTTGAAATATATGACACGTTGTGTCAATTTTTACCTCGTCGTTGAGTGCTATTACCACTCGTGCCTCCTGCTAAAGAGATCCCGGGTTCGAAGCTTAGTGAGGATAAAAACGTGTTATGCCATATATATATATATATATATATATATATATATATATATAAAAATATTATATATATATATATATATATATATATGATGAATAAAACCACGAAGGGAAAAGAAACACAAAGTGGTGCTCAAGCGCTTTCGTCTAATGACATCCTCAGGAACACTGGAGTGAAAGGAGAGTTCAAGGCAATACATAGGTTACAAAAATAAACATATATATATATATATATATATATATATATATATAATATATATATATATTATATATATATACAGGGTGTCCTGTAAGTCTGGACCCATAGGGAAAAATAATAAAATTACAAAATAGTCCAAAAATTTATTACATAATCTGTTCAAAGTGTCCGCCGTTGTGTCGCACACATAGTTGAAGACGTAATCTCCACTGCGACAGCACTTTCTGAATCACAGTCGCAGAAATTTCTTGACACGCCTCCACAATGCGTGCTTTAAGGTGGAAAATGTTCTGAAGTTTGACCTCGTACACTTTGGCTTTCAAGTGGCCCCACAAATAAAACTCCAGCGGAGTAAGATCATAATAAAAAAATAATAAAAATAATAATAAAAATAATAAAAAAATATATTATAAATAAATTTTTGGACTATTTTGTAATTTTATTATTTTTCCCTATGGGTCCAGACTTACGGGACACCCTGTATATATAGTAAGTATAGAAAAAATTGTGGGAGGAGCAAACACATTTGTATGGAAAAATGACAATTTTAGCACTTTGCCCGGAATTCAACATAAATTCAAATGGCTTATTTCCAGCCAATTTTTTATATTTATTGTCTGAATGGTAAACAGGTCACAAAAGAATAAAGAAATAAAAATAAATATAAATATAAATTGGAAAAAATTACAAAATAATGCCTATTGCCTTAGTGATATATACGTCACAGCCTAAATAACCATAAAGAAATAAACCAACAGATAAAAAAAACAAAAATTGTAAGTGGAGTCTACAAATTCAAGCTCAAAAGGAAAGTTTACAATCAATTTAATAGATGATGCCAAAATGATATATATGTCACAAAGAAATAAAGAAATAAACCAAAAAAATAAATTGAAAAATAAATTGAAAAATAAAATTGTAAAAGAAACACAGATTTATAAGGAAAAAGAGACAAAAATGAATTTTTACCACAGGTTTAGGAACCTGCCCTTTTTGTTTAAATCCATTCTGAAGGAATTCAGAGCAACGGGATCGAGTTGAAACAGACCTTTACTCATGTTAAAGTTATTTGTAAGTTGAATTATAGCCGACTCAAGAATATCTCTATTAACATTGTTGCTAGAGTGAAACAAAACTGAAGCATTATTCCAATCAATACAATGGGATAACTCTGACAAATGGACAAAAAGGGCACTGGACAACTGTCCCGTTCTAACGGAATATTGATGCTGTTTTACACGCGTTTGCAAATCCTTTCCCGTCTGACCTATGTAAAAGGAATCACATTGCTTACACCCAATTTTATAGATAATGCCTGAATTATTGTTAGGGCTATTTTTTACTATGATGTTTTTCACAATATTGCTATATGAAAAAACTACACTGATATCCAAAATTTTTAGTACATTAGCAATGCCTAAGAAACCCTGAAAAAATGGAAGTACTAAAATATTCTTTGACAAGGTGCGAGTGTTATTATTCACACGATAGAAGGTTCGTTTAGCCTTATTAAGACAAGATTCCATGAACGCAGATGGGTAACACAGCTCACTTCCAATACCGTTGATATTTTCCAATTCGGCATCGATGTATCCGGACTGGCGATCCTAAGAGCACGGAGAAACATTGAGGAAAATATGGCCTTCTTGATAGGGATGTCATGTCCAGAGTAAAAGTGTACGTAGGACAAATTGTTTGTTTTTCCGATAGATACTAAACTTAAAACCTGGGCTATCCCTATGTACACGCACATCCAAAAACGGGATTGAGTTGTCTTGTTCCACTTCTAAAGTAAACTTAATGGAGGGGACTTGGTCATTTAACTGAAGGAGGAAGTCATCCAGGTCACGGTTCATGGGCCAGATACACAAAATCGTGGACGTACCGCAACCATGGGATGCCAACCCCCAGGATTCTCGGAATGTAAGTAATTTCAAAAAACTCCATATAAATATTGGAGAGAAGGGGCGACAAAGAGTTGCCCATGGCCATCCCAAAAACTTGTTGATAATGCTCGCCATTGAAAGTAAATTTACAATCCTTGATACAAAGCTTAATAAATTCCAAAACAGTTGTGCAGGTAATGGCAGATCATAGTTATGTAATTCTCGGGCGAGAAACTCAAGCATATCATCAATCGATATTGCCTTGAACTCTCCTTTCACTCCAGTGTTCCTGAGGATGTCATTAGACGAAAGCGCTTGAGCACCACTTTGTGTTTCTTTTCCCTTCGTGGTTTTATTCATCATAAATATTTTTCACGTGTCACTTTCGTGAAATAATTTTCATATATATATATATATATATATATATATATATATATAAAATTATATATATATATATGATGAATAAAACCAAGAAGGAAAGGAAACACAAAACGGTGCTCAAGCGCTTTCGTCTAATGACATCCTCAGGAACACTGAGGATCCCATTGTAGTGTTCCTGAGGATGTCATTAGACGAAAGCGCTTGAGCACCGTTTTGTGTTTCCTTTCCTTCGTGGTTTTATTCATCATAAATATTTTTCACGTGTTACTTTCGTGAAATAATTTTCATATATATATATATATATATATATATAAATATATATATATATATATATATATATATTATATATTATATATATATATTACATATACGATTTCTAGGCTTTTTGTGTGTTGAGCAGTACACTTCGTCAGGGATTCCCTGACGAAGTGTACTGCTAAATACAGGAAAAGCCCTTGGAATCGTTTTTCATTTTTCTCTGAGTTTCCATCATTTAATAGTTTCACGTGTTTAATTGTGAAATTTATGCCATAGGTGTGATAGTGGAGAAAATTGTAACAATTTGTTATTTTAGCGATACTTAGCTACTCTAAAATCGATCAAAGATTCTCACTATTTTTGCCAAATGTTATTTTGATCTTTTCTTTCATAAAAAAAAAAAAAAAAAAATTATTATCTGTAAAATTGGTTGTAAACAATGTGATTCCTTTTACATTGGTCAGACGGGAAAGGATTTGCACACGCGTGTAAAACAGCATCAATATTCCGTTAGAACGGGACAGTCGTCCAGTGCACTTTTTGTCCATTTGTCAGAGTTATCCCATTGTATTGATTGGAATAATGCTTCAGTTTTGTTTCACTCTAGGAAAACATCGTTAATAGAAATATTCTTGAGTCTGCTATTATCCAACTTACAAATAACTTTAACATGAGCAAAGGTCTTTTTCAACTCGATCCCGTTGTTTTGAATTCGTTCAGAACGGATTTAGACAAGAAGGGCAGAGTGCTAAAACTTTGGTAATTTTCCCTTATAAATTTGTATGCTCCTCTTACAATTTTTATTTTTCAATTTATTTGTATTTTTTATTTTTTTTGTGACCTATATATCATTCAGGCATTGTCTATACAATTGGTTGTAAACAATCCATTTGATCTTGTGTTGAATTCAGGGAAAGTGCTAAAATTGGTAGTTTTCCCATACAAATTTTTATGCTCCTCCCACAATTTTTATTTCTATATTTAGTATATATATATATATATATATATATATATATATATATATATATATATATATATATTTTTTTTTTGTAACCTATATATGGTCTTGAACTCTTTATTTACTTCAGTATTCCTGAGGATGTCATTAGACGAAAGCGCTTGAGCACCACTCTGTGTTTCCTTTCCTTCGTGGTTTTATTCAATATATATATTATTGCTGCGTTATTTTTAGATACATTTTCTACGCTTCAAAAACGTTGGTGACGTTTTATTCATATTACGGTACCAATGGGTAAAAACGTTTCAGCAGTGGATGGGTTATGGGTAATGTTCCAATTAAGTTATAGCGAACCTAAATATTTCTCAAAAGATTTCTTATTGAGTTCGTTTGTGCAAAATGAAACGAACAATAGAATAAAATAATTATTTTAAAGAAATCCAAATTATAAAATAATAATAATAAATAATAATAATAGTAATAATGATAGTAACTTTATTGTTCTTTGTTACGTATATAAGGAATACAAAAGGTATACAGAAAATAGCATATGATAACACACACAAACATAAAAATATATAATATATATATATATATAATATTTATATATATATATATATATATATATATATGGTAGTGCGACAGTTAATGCATTCCTAAGCATATGTAGCGTAGTATAATAGCCAATATAAAAAAATAGTACCAACAACAATGATAATATAAATATTACAATTTATTATTGTTTTTATACGAGTTGATGGTGTGTACATCATTTGCTACAGCAAACATATATATACAGAGACATGTAAGAAGTAAATAGACAGGCCAGATTTTGCTGTAACAATTTTATTTGAAAATTAGAGTACCAATAAATTTTAATTTTTGAACATTTAAGGTTTAGCTATTAATACTTTGTTGACATTCCTTTAGCTGCTTTAAGAGCAGCAACTCGCCTAGGCATAGAATTAATGAGTTCTGAAATTGTAGCTTGAGGTATTTCTAACCATGTTTGGCGTAAAAGATTCAACAATTCTGATCGTGTTGCTGGTTTTTGGGGCTTTTTTACGTAAAGTCTTGTCTAGTATTGCCCACACGTGTTCTATGGGGTTCATGTCAGGGGACTGACTCGGCCAAGGAAGTCGTTTGATACCATTTCGCTCCTCCCATTCTTTCGTCTTTTTTGCAGTGTGGCATGGGGCTCCATCTTCCATGAACAGGCAGCTGTCTTTTTCAATTTGACCACTTGAGAATATTGGCATAAGTCCTTCTTCAAGGATAGAAATGTAGGAAACGAATATTAGTCATAATAATGGCAAAAAAATTTGGATGCATACATTTTACCATAAAATTAAGGGTGTCTATTTACTTCTTGCATGACTCTGTAAACTTATACATGCATGCACATGTAACATAAATACACACACACACACACACACATATATATATATATATATATATATATATATATATATATATAGACGCACACACACACATATGCACGTACATGTATGTATATCCATAAATACGCACCCACATACATATATACACACACACGGTTTCACATAATTACATAAAAAAGAATTGCCATTAACAAGCAAATTTTATGCTTTATTGACAAAAATGGAGTTGTATGGTAAATCTTGATAGATAATGCAGAGTAGCGAAGTTATGTACACTAGTTTTAAAGATATAGAGACAGAGAGAGAAAAGTACATGGAGATTATGTGTTGTAAACTACACACATATGTTTAGAAATACATATATACAGTATGGATATTCAGCAAAAATTACACATTCACATAATTACCTATAATTATGATACATACTGTATATGTATTCAGGTAAGATATACTTTCGTATTTATTTTGGATATTAGACGTTAAAATATAATTAAATATTATATGATTAAAATATTGAAATATTAATTACATACTTTATATCTTAACAACCTTAGATACTTTGTTCTTGCTCATATTTGGTTTTATTTTACCAGTTTTTATTATTATTTTTGTTTTGCTGTATGGAAATATGGAAACAAGAGTATATAGTTCAATTTTGTTATTAAAATAAGACAGGCCATAGAGAGTTATGGCTCGTATGAGTTGATGAATTTGTCTTTCAGTTTCCTTTGGAAGATTTTTAGTGTCTTTGAGTGTTTTATTTCTTGATCAAGTGAGTTCCGAAGGTTTGGACCAGTTGAGGATAAGGTAGATCTAGACGCACAATCTAGAGTATAATTCGGTTTTCTGATGTGCGTGTTTGATTGTCTTGTGTTAAAGCGTTGTTGTTGTGTTTGGGAAGCTAATATTTTGATTTGGATCATTTCTTGCGCAGTATTATGGACCATTTGATACATATATGAAGCAATGTTTAGTTTGTAGATTTCTCCTAGTTTAAGAATTTTTAACTCGTGGAACATTTGATCACTGCTTTCATTGTGCTTGTTCGATTTACAGATTTTCCTAATTAATCTTTTTGGCATTACCAGTAATGGCTGTAGCGAAAATTTACGTGTGCTTCCGTAAGCACTAATGCAGTATTGTAGGTGTACATACACCATGGTGAAGTATATGGATCGAAGAACCTGTTTTGGGAGTGCTGCAACTTGCTTTCGTAATTATGAATGAGACATTGGCTAATTTGTTGCATAGATCTTCAGTGTGCTCTTTGGATGACAGGTTTGGATCGATGGTAATTCCCAGAAGTTTGGTTGACTGTACTCAATGAACAGAGATTAAATTTATGTATAGGTTTAAAGGGGGGGAGGGCAACGATTTCTTTTTGTGATGTCTATATAAGCTGGTTTTTTAATATTTAAGGATAGTTTGTTGGCATTAAGCCTTACATAAACACTTTGGAGTTCATTGTTGGTGGTCGTCTGGAATGATAGTGAGTCTTTATGTGAGGTTATAAATCAAGTATCATTTGCATGCTGGTAGCATTTAGTTAGTTATTTAGTGATCTGTAGAACTCATTTATATAAAGGAGGAACAGGATAGGTGCCAGAATGCTCCCTTGGGGTACCCCGTGTGAGATACATCTTGTCCGTGAGGTAAAAGAGTCCTGCGCAATAAATTGTGTCTCGTTAGCCAACTATGAGTTGAACCATCTTAAGGGTAGTCCCCTAAAGCCGTAGTGTTCGAGTTCTTTTAAGAGTGTGTCATGGCATAAAATTGGGCACGTATTGGAACTTTAAGAATGTGCGACAGAGAACGCTTTGGTTGAATGAGTGCATGTATGAAACAATAAAATCGGAAAGAGAAAAAGAAATATAGAGAAGAAAACAATATATATACATATATACACACACACACGTTGTTTGCTTCTTTATATTTTTTAGTACATGAACCTCCGAAAGAAATTACAGATTTTTAAATAAGGGAAAGTCGGTAAAGACCACGAACCGAGAGGGGTGGGGGTGGGTGGTCACATCTATGAGCCTCAATCTCGTATTGAGATTCAGAAATTCAGAGCCTGTAATTTTGATTTATAACGAAGGAGAATTATAAATAAGAAGTTAAAAGAGTGTATGAGATAATGAGATGGAAAAACAGGTTAATAAACAAATTGATCGATGACACTTTTTATAATCTTTGATTGTTAATCGGATGTAATAAATATAGTATCAATGATGCATTTTAACATTACTGAATAAATGGGGATCCTGAAAGAGATGAAAAAACGTATGGGAGGGACGTTTTGGGAACCCTTTTTTTTTACATCATTATTATTTTGGTAATAAAACATATGATACAGGATAGAGCAACGGTTCCAACTCGGTGAAAAAGGAATAGACATACTCAAAATAAAAAGGTAAAAATAAAGGAAAAATTAATCAAATAGTACGGCAGAAATTGATAGTTACAGTTGCCTGAATTACGTAATAATAGTACTGCCGCAATAGTAATAATTACTATTAATAACATACTTATATTAGTCCAACAATTATAGTTACCTAAAATTAGGTAGTATTACTAATATTAATAATAATAATCAATATCGTAATACTAAATTACTAATACAGGTCCTAGTGATGACTAGAACGAGATAAGGAGTAATTTTATCAGTGGATCACGAAATAGGTATTAACTACAGTAGTAATAATAATAATACCAATAATAATAATAATGTGTAACCATACTACTACTACTACTACTACTACTACTAATAATAATAATAATAATAATAATAGTTATAACTATACTGATTACGATGATAATGATAATACTGGTAATTGCGCTGCTAAAAATAATAATTATAATAGTTAGTACTTGTAGTTATCTGAGTAGTTCGAGGGGCGACAAGCTTGACCTTCGTGAAATGAGGAATCATCGCGCGGAACCTTTGAAAGGTTGGTAATAATATTAATACTGAAATACTGATAATAAGAGTGATATTAGTATTAACGGATAAAATAAACCTATATTTGTAATGGGATTCTTCATATATGTAGTCGTGTATGGTTATTGGTTATGGAGATTTGTATAGGTCTATAGGATAAAGGGAAATACAAGTATAGGAGTCTGTGGTGAGAAATACCTCATTTAGAAAACGGGATGACCTTGTACTTCGCGGAAAGAGTTATTTAGATCTGTTTCACTATTAATCTGTCGTCTTTGATCTTTGTGCGATTTTTTCACATAAATAACAACCCATTGCGCACAACTATCATATTTCTCTCTCTCTCTCTCTCTCTCTCTCTCCCTCATCCTCTCTCTAGGGTGCGGCATAAGGGTGCGGCAAGTCGGTTTAACCTAGAATAATGGAATCACCTTGTGAAGAATAATATTTATTACAGAAATATTGAAAGTGTCCTCCATCAGTGTTCAATACACACGTGGCATCTTTGAACCACTGAACAACAAATAGGGCAGCACAGTTCTTTGTTATTATTCAACGTCTCGAACTCTTGCGTATCAAAGTCATCGTGTGATCGAAGTCCCGAGGTTTCTGGCCGTTGACTCTATCTTTGATTATACCCCACATTGAATAATCACTGTGATGTGATTATTCAATGTGGGGTAAATCAAAGATAGAGTTTTGTCGTTCAGTGGTTCAGAGATGCAACGTATGTATTGAACATGATGGAGCACTTTGAATAATTTCTGTAGTAAATGATAAATATTATTCTTCACAAGGTGATTCCATTATTCTCGGTAAACCGACTTATGCCGCACCCTATATATATAAGATTGCAGGCATTGATGCAGATAATAATGACAGCGTTGCATGGATGACAAAGATATGCAAGAAAATATTAACAAAGTTGACAAAGAAAAATTACCAAAACGACATGAAGCATTATTGAAGTGGGCGGAACACAACAATAACAAATATGAAGTTCAACGAAGACAAATTCTAACTCATAAAATATGGTAAGAAAAAGGTTCTATAGAATAAAGAAAGAGTGAAAAACACCGCGAGGCAAACAGTTTTCTTTGAATTATTTCTGGAAATCTCAAGGTTTCTTGGAAGATGATATAATAGCTCTGTCCTCTGTGCCTGCATCTTGCATTTTTTGTACAATTACTGCGTATGGTCAGGTGGTAGAATCTGCAGTTATCACCGAATTTAGAGTGACCATTATTGTAGTAGAATTTGCAGAAAGTCGGGTACGCCTATAAGCATTGTCCCACTCTATATCCACAAATTCCTCTTGCATAATATCTGCATATAGTTTCATTTATAGTATTGTCTAGGGCCTTTGAGTTTCGTCTTGGTTTCATTTCCTTATTTGTGATGACCTCTGTATATCGAAATTTTCCTTTAGTTCTTCACTATTTAAGTTAGTGGTCCATGTTTGATCCGCGTGTGTTATTTCTTTGGCCTCTATTTCTCTCTTATTTTCGCCATGTTCGTGTATTGGTGCTACCTCTGTTTCCATTTCACTCTCTCTTCCAGCTTCTTGCCCGTTCCTCTTTGCTCATCTTTTACATTTTCTCCTTTGGTTTCTTCTTCAGTGTCTTGTTTCGTTTTAAAAGACGTAAACGATTTGTTCCTGTTGCGCGAACCTCGCGGAAATACTTAACTTTATTCATTTGTTTTATACCGGTGAGAAGAGGAATATCTTCATCTCTCCATTTTTAGGCATGTCGAAAAGGAACTGACAGAGATCGCATCTAATGTCCTTTTTCTTTTCGGTTGAAATATTGCAAATTTGACAGATTTGTTGAAATTGGTTGCCTATTTCCGTGCTATTTAATATAAATATTTAGTGAACGAATTCTGATTAAAAAATGGAGTGAATGGAGGGATTCTGATTCAAAGAAAGTGAGAAAAGATGTTGTCTCCGTTATTTTGGGGGATAAGGGGAAGGGGGTATCATGCGTCATGTATTCCCTAACTGGTCAACGGGAGGGCGGCCATGGGAGGGTAGCCGTACGAAGTTAGGGAAAACAATACGCTTTGTTTCAAACTTATAATGGGCAGTGAAATTTCTTTCAAATGAACAATTGAACATTACATAAATAGCCTCGTAGGGACCAGCCGGTCTGTTGCTGTTCGGTAGTGCTTTGTATCCCTTTGTATTAATTTACTTTTCCTTTTTTTCACTATATTTCAACTTTTACTCGGAGTTCGATATATTATATATATATATATATATATTATATATATATATATATATATATATATGTGTGTGTGTGTGTGTGTGTGTATTTAAATATTTTTATACTATAGTCGTTAAAGTAAACTTATACCTTCACTACCTAAACACGACATACTTTATTTCCAACTTCTTCGCCTTAAAAACGTAGCCATGCATTTCTCCTCAAATGTGTTGTTGTCGTAAAAAAACCAGTGCAGAAGCCTCGCTTTTTCGTGCCCATAAAAAAAACCATAGAAAAGCTATAAATATTTCGCCATTTTCCAGACTCCTTTTTGGGCGCATTTTCCGGACATTGATTCCCACCGCTTTCGTTCATCCGGAGAGTGAATTAAGCGACAGGTCCTCGCAAACGATTTCGAGCTAAAATGTCCGAGATGAAAGCATAAATTAAGACAGTCCGATGTTATGTCATAAAAGCCCTCGCACTTGATTTATAGCTTTTCTCATCACGCATACTTTGCTTCTTTGCTTGGTGTTTTCTATATATATATATATATATCTATATATATATTATATATATGTAACGTAAAGAACGACGCTTGTATAGGAGAATATTCCGCGCAAGATGAGGAGGGAGAACGAACAAATGAAAAAATGAGGTAACCACCCGGGAATCGAACCCGGGATCTTCCGATGCCGGTCAGATATGATAACCATTACACCATGGGCCTCACTTGGTTCCTGCGCGTATGTAGGAGAATTACGACTTCTGATCGAGTGAGGCCCATGGTGTAATGGTTATCATATCTGACCGGCAATCGGAAGATCCCGGGTTCGATTCCCGGGTGGTTACCTCATTTTTTTTGTTCGTTCTCCCTCCTCATCTTGCGCGGAATATTCTCCTATACAAGCGTCGTTCTTCACGTTAATTATACTGCGTGTTTGCAGTTGAAATGTATATAATGTACGGCATGCGGGAGGTGCCCCCTTGGGGCATTGGTTTCTGCGCGTATGTACGAGAATTACGACTTCTGATCGAGTGAGGCCCATGGTGTAATGGTTATCATATCTGACCGGCAATCTGAAGATCCCGGGTTCGATTCCTGGTGGTTACCTCATTTTTCATTTGTTCGTTCTCCCTCCTCATCTTGCGCGGGATATTCTCCTATACAAGCGTCGTTCTTTATGTTAATTATACTGCGTGTTTGCAGTTGAAATATATATATATATATATATATATATATACAGGGTGGCGCAAAAGTCGCGCATCGTAGGAATTTTCAGTGTTGATTATAATATATTATTTTTTCTTTTAGGTAGGGGATGACTGCGAAATTAACAATAGATGAGAGGGTGAGCTTCGTTTTAATGCATGGAATACCAGGTAGCCTACTACAAATCGATGAATCGGTACAGAATTTAAATTCGGTACCAATTCATCGATTTGTTGTACCTGGTATTCCATACATTAAAACCTACATTCCATACATTAAAATATATATATATATATATATATATATATATATATATATATATATATTATAATATATATATATATATATATATATATATATATTAATCCCCAAATAGCGCCAATAGTAAGCAAACCTCTTTTACTAATTAACTCCAACTTTGAAAATAAGTCGGATTTTCTTGTACAACCTAATTTTTGAGGTTAGGTTAGCCCAGGTTAACCTAACCTAGCGTAACCTAACATAAAACAAATTAAAGGGTGTGTAAAGGCTGAGAAAGTATATAAAGGACGACTTATTTGACTTCGATTTTTTCTTAATTAAAATGCTAACGCGGCTGAAATTCGAAAAAATAATTATTGTATGCGGTAAAAAACCCCCTCTTTTTCTAAACTCTTTTATAGAACCCCATCTCCTTACTTTAATACAAGCGAAAGTGATACAAAATTTGAAACTATAAAATATATAACCAGTTCGAGCTACTGGCTAAAAATTGGTCATTTGTATAAATGTTCTCCTCCCAACCTGGGCGTATATATATAATTATATATATATATATATATATATATATATATATTATATATATATATATATATATATATATATATATAATATATATATATATATAATATATATATATATATATATAGCAATGCGCACACAATTATGAACAAAAAATAGAAACAGAAAATAAATATCATTGCAATTCTATTTTTATACATAAAAATAAACTATTGCAAATGACCAATAATTTGCTAAAAAGAAGCCAGTATTCAATATTAATGTGACCTTCTTCGAGCATGAACGATAACTTCATATCTCAAAGGCATCGAATCGGACACAAACTATATATAGACTTTCCGTAGGAATTGCTTGTTTTTTCGGATAGACAATAACAGCAGAGGTCATGTACAATTGTTGGCTTCAAAAAGCCTCCTGGAAACTGCTAAAAACGATGAAGTAAATGGTCTCAGTTCGAGATAGGATTTTTTTTCTTTTTTTTTTGTTCACCGACCTTCCCCCCTCCCCTTCTTCCCCCTCCCCCTTCACCCCCTCCCTCAATAAAAATAGAAAGTCATAACTTTTCTTTTTTTCTTTTTGTTAACCGACCTTCCCTCCCCCCCTCCCCTTCTTCCCCTCCCCCTCCCCCCTCCCCCCTCCCCTTCTTCCCCTCCCCCCTCCCCCCTCCCCCAATAAAAATCGAGTCTTATAACTTTTCTTTTTTTTTTTTCGTTGTCCTTAGTTGTTTAATGCCTTGAAATTTTAATAAAAACGCTTTCAAGTGAAAAAGTATAATTGTAATTATTGCATATTTTGAAAGTAATTTGTGGTGAACGTATAAATTTTTTTTGAAAATTTGAAGATGTACGTTTTTTAATTTATTTTTTTATTGTTCTGTAAGCAAATTTGTTGGGTATATATGGGGACCGGGTTCTGTTTTTTTTTTTTTTTTAGCAAATACATGTTCAGGAGTAAAGTACATTAAATTGCAAAAGTATCATTTTAATTATTATTACATACCTGTAAAAAAAAATTAATTTGCAGGAAAGGTGCATTTTTTATGTACCTTTTTTCAATTTAAGTAAATTTCTTGTAAACTGCGAATTATATTTTCATTTCCAAGTGTTAGTTTTAGGATGAGGCTGTGTACTGTATACGTTGTCGTCTTTGTTACGGTACTTAAATTGTAATGTATGCGTTGGGTGGGTAAATACGTCTTGACAACCTTCTGGTTTTAGTTATTTTCACAAATGCGTAATGGGATTGGAGCAGCTCAGAACTCTTTGCAGGAAACTTCAGTACTTGAACTTACTCTCAACCCGTTCCTGCCTCTTCAGGCAAGTAAGCCTTGTTGAGTACTGTAAAGAGTTTGGGGTCTTTGTCATACTGGAGAATGAATCCCCCTCTTAATTAAGCGAATTTCACTCGGCAGTGCGTGCTGAACTAAAATTTTGCAGTACTGCGTCTTACTCCTGTTTCCATCGATTTTTACGAGATCGCCCACGCCGCCTGAACTAAAGTAACCCCAAACCATAATAGAATCACTGCCTTGTTTCACAGGCTTACTTATACAGTATGAAACTTTTCATGGCTATATCTATGACTTCTCACGAACGTACTCGTTCCATTTTAAAAAAAAGTTCAATTTCAATCTCTTCCCTTCGTACAACATTCTTCCATTTGTCACTCAAGTTTCGATATTCGTTTGCAAACTTAAGCCTTCTCTTTTCTCATTTATATCACCAATCTACAGCTTTCTGGCAAGCAGTTTTTTCTCGTACCCTACGTTCTTGGAAGCTCTTTCTCAAAATGAACGGCCTTGCAGCAACTCCGTGCTGAGGAGAGAGTTTTGATAATGAGATCCCATTTTGCAGTTGTTATGTTTGGTCGACTTTGTCTCGACACGTAGCCAAACTGCCATTAACCTACACCCACTATAGCAGTGGTCGGGGAACAGGGGTAAATTACCCAAATGGGGTCAATTTAAAACTTTTGGGGGTAATGCGTGCGGTATGAGAGACACTTTGTGCTGATATTTTTTTCATATATTTTTATTTTATTTTGTTACATAAATGTGGCGTTATTCTAAATTTTAGAATATTACGAATTTACGTCCTGATTACGTCCTCAAATATATTTTGGGGTAATACCCAAAAAAGTTCGCCGACCACTGCACTATAGGCTTAGGTTCTTTGAGCTAGCTGCTTCTTCGAATATTTTGAGCTCCATTGCAGTTTCTCTGGTTGTTCCCCTATTTATGAAGAGCGAATACTTAGGCTACTAATTCGTGTTATAACCTTGGTTTTGCTTCCGCCCGAATTATTCATTCTAACGAAAACTGAAGTTTGTTACTCCACCTTAGACCTACAGTTTAACGTGGAATCCGAACCACGCACCACCAGCAGCCTAGCATCTTAACCACGAGGCTATCCAGGGTACCCATTTATCTACCAACTAATTTTTTTTATTGTGTGGAAGGATGAACAGCTGGGTCTTGCTGCGCGCCGCCTGCGTCACCGAGTCTCGATCCGGGGCCGATGGATTCGTAGTCAGCGACGCTAACCACTACACCGAGGTGAATATATATATATATATATATATATATAATATATATATATATATATATATATAGGCTTAGGTTCTTTGAGCTAGCTGCTTCTTCGAATATTTTGAGCTCCATTGCAGTTTCTCTGGTTGTTCCCCTATTTATGAAGAGCGAATACTTAGGCTACTAATTCGTGTTATAACCTTGGTTTTGCTTCCGCCCGAATTATCATTCTAACGAAACTGAAGTTTGTTACTCCACCTTAGACCTACAGTTTAACGTGGAATCCGAACCACGCACCACCAGCAGCCTAGCATCTTAACCACGAGGCTATCCAGGGTACCCATTTATCTACCAACTAATTTTTTTTATTGTGTGGAAGGATGAACAGCTGGGTCTTGCTGCGCGCCGCCTGCGTCACCGAGTCTCGATCCCGGGCCGATGGATTCGTAGTCAGCGACGCTAACCACTACACCGAGGTGAATATATATATATTATATATATATATATATATATATATATATATGCGCAACAACTCAGGACCGAAAAAATATAATACTGTTTCAAATGTGCTCATGACCTTGATAATACTTTTAAGTTATGCACCTTTATGAGGATTATCGAGTATCTGTGACGTCACTACGATAAAAAGACACCTCCGTGTTTTGAAAAAAAATAAATAAAATATAGCAAGAACCTTATTAAATAGTGAAAAGTTAATGCATAACGACATACCAAAATATTAGAATATCTTTTCAGCTGTCTTGAATAAATTCATTATATTTATTGAGTACTGCCAATATATTAAGCCTTTATCAAGGATTTTTCAACTTGCGTCTTAGTATTTAGTTGGTCTATCCTTAGCCCTGATTACGGCCTCCAATCGACGTGGCATCGAGTAGACAAACCTCTTGCATTCTTCTGCAGTTATCGATTGCCAGGTTGTCATGAAACTCCTCTTCAGTTCACTAAGTCGTCCTGGTTTTTACGCTTTTGGACCTTCTTACCAATATTCTAAAGATTTTCTATCTGATTAAGATCGGAGAATTAGCTAGCCCTGGTAGCATCAATTTTATAAGCATGAAACCACGCAGATGTTGCACGAGCCGCATAAGCTGGGGCCAGGGTCATGTTTCAAATAAATGGTTCGTCTCCATACAGCTGTTCTTCAGATTCCAGCATGAAGTATTCTAAGATTTCTTGATAACGTGACTATTGGCACTTCTATTTACAAATGCAAGTGACTCCACACACACTCGGGCTACCCTAGAGTGGATCTTGGGATCTTTGTTAGCCTGTAACTCTATACTTCTCTCTATCAGGCGACATAGATCTTGTCTAACAAGCAATAGATACAGTGTATCTCGACTTCAGAAAGCCTTTGATAAAATCCCTCACGCGAAATTGATGACGAAAGTTAGAGGACTTGGATTTACCGGGCTCGTTTCAAACTGGATTGAAGACTGGTTAAGAGGTAGAAGCAGAGAGGAGTCTAAATGGAGTGCCTT